>ML414135.1:0-64438 GCA_005239525.1 Nicotiana knightiana | reverse complement strand
GTGTTTGGGTGGAGTGGGGGGAAGAGATGTGAGGGAGTGGGGTGTTTGGGTGATCTTGTTTTTATTTTTTCCCGTTTTTATTTATTTATTTATTATTATTATTATTTTTTATATTATTTTTATTTAAATTTATTTTTTCTTAACTCTTTTTTTTTTTTATTGAATAAAAGAAGATAAGATACATATGTATATATATATATATATATATGTATGTATATATATATGTATATGTATATATTTTCTTCTACTTAAACATAGGAAAAATCTTATATTCTAAGAATGTGAATATTTTTGTTGTTTTTAATTTTCTTAAATAGAACCTATTAAGAGTAAGATAAAAATTTAAAATATTAGGATTAGATATAACATTAATATTTATAGCAAAATGGTATAGAATTTGGGTGTGGTCAAAAAATAGTTGTTCACATTGGCTCCTTCAGCCCAGACGAATTATGCAGTTTCAAAGAAAGTAAAGATGAAGAATTACTGGAGAACAACAAAGTTGAAGGCGATCAACCTTAGGATGATGAAGATTGGATGTTGGTAAACCGACAAGAAAAATGGTGGTAAAAAGACCAAGGAGATGGAATCCAGTTAAGCACTTAAAGAAAGCAAAAATAGAGATGCACCACCCTCAAAATCCCCGACATCCAGTGACCTTGGAGGAATTTTTACCGAGTTGGTTCCGCACGAAGATTTCCCATGGGGATATTGATGCCTCTTGTTGCCATACTGACAAAGGGAAAGAAAAGAGTGATGACCTACCGTTGGCACCATCTTCGGAAAATCTTATCGAGTCCACTCCTCAGGAAGTTAATGCTTGTGAGGAAAAAGTCACGTTCACAAATGACGACCTTCTGCTAGGTGACACTCCTCATAACCGCCCATTATATCTAGTTGGTTATATGCGTGATGAAAGGGTAAATCGAATTTTTGTTGATGGAGGATCCTCGGTGACATTTTTCCAATTCGCACTATGAAAGAACTTGGTATTCCCATGAATGAAATCTCAGAAAGTCGTGTGATGATCCAAGGATTCAACCAAGGGGGCAAAGATCCATAGGCGCGATCAGGTTGGGAATCACCATTGAAGATATGCAATCAAGTGCATGGTTTCATGTGATCGATGCAAAGACTTCATACAATTTCTTGCTTGGAAGGCCTTGGATGCATGAGAATAAAGTAGTTCCATCTACCTACCATCAATGTTTAAAATACTACGAGGATGAAGTCGAGAAGAAGATAGTTGCTGATGATGAGCCATTCACCGAGGCAGAGTCACACTTCGCCGATGCAACGTTCTACTTGAAGAACCGTATTGTGAAGGAGCTAAAAGTTGATGACGGCATAAAAAGCAAGAATGACGAGCCCATAACTGAACGAGTTGAGGTGACTATTGGTAAAGACAAATCTATTACTGAGGAGGTACACGCCAACACAAATAAATCTCATAGAGGGGATATTGCGTCTCATGGAAAGAAAGTAAGACCCATGCTCCAATATGTCCCTAAAAGGAAGAAAGGCAAGGGCGAATCATCTAATCTCCAAACTAACACGCTAAAGGAGTTAACTCTTCCGGTGAAACGAATTGAGGCAGTAAAGTTGTCCTCAAAGCCGCTTGCAGGATTTGTAGCTCAAAATCGTTTGCAGAATGTGGCACTCCCTACGAAGCGAACACATGAAGGTTTTGACCCTAACACTTACAAGCTATTTGCAAAGGCTGGATACAATCCCAATGAGCCGTCAAAGTTAGGGAATATCCCATTAGAAGCTGCAACGAGGAAACCACGTGAAGGTTTGGGATATAAGCTATTGTCACCAGTGTGCATCTCAATAATAAGGGCGAGTAGCAATTATATCACTGTAGAAGACGAATCTGCCGCTCCTAGCAGGCCTTCCGTCTTTGACCGACTTGGAAAATCAACTGTGAGAATTTCCATATTTGAGAGGTTGGGTCAGTTAAACAAGGGGAATAAGTTCCAGAGAAATTATCAAAATATAAAAACACCCGCTTCGCCCAAAATTCAGAAGATCTCTAAATATTTCCAAAGTTTGGTTCCTTTTAGAATGAAGCGACAAACAAAAGTCATGGTTTCGTGTGATGAAGTACTGAAGGTGAAGCCATACACAGTGGTCTACACTAAAGAGATGAAGACGAAGAAAGTGTGGATTCTTCGTATCATGTTACCACACAAAGCGAGCTGGTGTTTTATCTCTAATGAAGGATGATGAGAAATTGGATGATGTTTCACCATGTTATCACATATCATTCAACGATGGGGACCCTCAAGAAGATGAAGATGCGAAAGATGCTCCCCCAGAACTTTAAGAAGGAGTGAAGGAAACGGTTGATGGCTTAAAAGAAGTTAACCTTGGCACTGATGAAGAACCAAAACCCACCTACCTAAGCGTTTTACTAGAAGTTGATGAAGAAAGCACTTATATTGATTTACTCAAGGAGTTTAGGGATATATTTGCTTGGAGTTATAAAGAAATGCTTGGCTTGGACCCTAAAGTGGAAGTCCATCACGTTGTGGTCAAGAATGACGCTTGTCCTGTTAAGCAAGCTCAAAGGCGTTTTAGACCAGACTTGGTTCCCCTGATTGAAACTGAAGTTAACAAACTCATTGAAGATGGATTTATTCGGGAAGTTAAATACCCAACGTGGGTCTCAAGTATTGTCCCTGTAAACAAGAAGAATGGCTAGATTCGAGTGTGCATCGACTTCAGGGATCTCAACAATGCGTGTCCCAAAGATGAATTCCTGCTTCCTATTCTAGAGTTGATGGTTGATGCTACTACTGGGTATGAGGCAATGTCATTTATGGATGGTTCGTCAGGCTATAACCAAATTTGCATGGCACCAAAAGATGAAGAGATTACTGCATTCCGCACCCCCAAGGGTATTTATTGCTACAAGGTGATGCCTTTTGGATTGAAGACGCTGGTACTACTTACCAAAGGGCTATGCAGAATATTTTCGACGATCTTATCCACAAGAATGTCGAATACTACGTTGACGACTTGGTGGTAAAGTCAAGAGAGAAGGGAGACCACTTAAAAGACTTGAGAATGGTGTTTGAGTTGCTCCGGAGATACCAACTTAGGATGAATCCATTGAAATTCGCATTTGGAGTTACCTCCGGAAAGTTCATGGGTTTCATTGTCCGGTATCGAGGGATCGAAATTGATCAAGACAAAGTAGATGCAATTTTGAAAATGCCTGAGCCTCGGGATATTCATGAATTAAAAAGTCTGCAAGGAAAGCTAGCATACTTTAGGAGATTCATCTCAAACCTAGCTGGGAGGTGCCAACCATTCAGTTGCCTCATGAAGAAGGGCGTTCCTTTCAAGTGGGACCAAACTTGTAGCAATGCCTTTGAAAGTATCAAAACATACTTGATGAAGCCTCCAGTTTTGGCAGCCCCTATACTTGGGAAGCCACCGATACTATACATTTCAGCACAAGAAAGGTTTGTTGGAGCGCTGTTGGCCCAAGAAAATAGTGAGGGGAAATAAAACTCTCTTTACTACTTGAGCAGGATGATGACACCAAACGAGCTGAATTATTTGCCAATTGAAAAGTTGTGTTTGGCGCTGGTCTTCTCAATTCAAAAGTTGAAGCACTACTTTCAAGCTTATGTGATTCCTCTTGTTTCTAAAGCAAATCCCATCAAGTTTGTGATGTCAAAGCCTGTTCTTAGTGATCGACTAGCGAGATGGTACCTCCAATTTCAATAATTCGAGGCTTTGTATATCCCTCAAAAGGCTGTTAAAGGACAAGCATTGGCAGATCATCCTATACCTGATGACTGGAAACTAACTGACAAACTACCTGATGAGGACGCATTGGTCGTTGAAGTTCAACCTCCATGGAAGGTGTACTTTGATGGTGTTGCGCATCGTGGGGGAGCTGGTGTTGGCGTAGTATTTGTCACTTCCCAAGGTGAAGTCTTGCTCTACTCCTTCACCTTGACACAACTTTGTTCCAACAATGTTGTTGAGTATCAAGCATTAACAATTGGGCTTGAAATGGCCGTTGATATGAAGCAATTTCAATTGCAAATCTTTGGTGACTCCCAGTTAGTTTTCAATCAACTTTTAGGTAGTTACGAGGTCAAGAAGGATGAACTACGTCCATATCATGATTACGCTAAAAAATTAATGGGAAGGCTCAGTGGCGTAACTAATCAACATGTTCCAAGGAAAGAAAATAAGAAGGCTGATGCTTTAGCTGCCCTAGCTTCATCGTTAACCCTGCCTGATAAAGCGCAAGTTACTGTCTGCCAAAAATGGGTAGTACCCACCAAATGAGGCTGAAGGTGAAGAAAATGAACTCAAGCATCTAGTCGTTGTTTCTGAAGTTGAGAAAGAAGAATGGCGACAACCCATTATCGACTACTTATGCTATGGGATACTTCCAGAAAATCCGAGGAGAAGGACTGAAATCCGTCGTCGTGCACCTCGCTTCCTTTACTACAAAGATACTCTATATAGAAGGTCGTTCGAGGGAGTACTCTTGCGATGCTTAGGGGAAGAAGAAGCACTCCAACCTTTGCAAGAGGCACATTTTGGGGTATGTGGGTCACACCAGTCTGGACCAAAGCTCCATTTCCATATAAAAAGGATGGGATATTATTGGCCAATGATGGTAAAAGATTGCTTGGACTACGCTCGAAGATGCAAGGCTTGTCAATTCCATGCGAATTTTATTCATCAACCTCCTGAAGAGTTACACCCGACTGTTGCATCCTGGCCGTTTGACGCTTGGGGATTGGATGTTGTTGGACCACTGCCAAAGTCCTCTGGTGAGCACCTATACATCTTGGCTGCAACTGACTACTTCTCAAAATGGCTGAAGTTGTTGCTCTTAAGGAGGTAAAGAAGGAAAATGTTGTAAGTTTCATCCGAGTAAACATTATCTATCGCTTTGGCATTCCTCATTACATAATAACGTATAATGGCAAGTCATTCGACAATAGGTTGATGAACAAGATTTGTGAACTCTTTGGCTTCAAGAAACGTAACTCTTCTATGCACAATGTTGCCGCCAATGGTCTAGTTGAGGCATTCAACAAGACACTATGCAACTTGTTAAAGAAATTCATCTCCAAATCCAAACGGGATTGGCATAACCGTATGAAGGAAGCTCTATGGGCATATAGGACAACTCACTTCACGCCAACACAAGTGATCCCTTATGCACTCGTTTATGGAGTTAAAGTCGTCTTGCCACTTGAGCGTCAAATACCTTCATTACGACTGGCTATTCAAGAAGGGATAACTGATGAGAAAGTGCTTGACTTCGATTAGCAGAGTTGGAGGCTCTTGATGAGAAGAAGTTAGAAGCTCAACAGAGTCTTGAATGTTATCAAGCTCGATTGTCTCGCGCCTTTAATAAGAGAGTTCGCCGGAGATCCTTTTGCCATAAGAAGACCCATTATTACTTCTCATAAACTTGTAGGGAATTTCACTTCAAAATGGGATGGTCGTATGTTGTGCAAGAAGCTTATTCAAGTGGGGCTTACAATCTGGTTGATGTAGATGGCATGATAATCGGCCCTATCAATGGCAAGTTTTTGAAGAAGTATTATCCTTGATGTGCCATGCTCCTCGAAGCATGAGCCTAAACTGCATGTTCCTACGCTCATCTACGCAGGAGTCTAAACTGTGTACGTCCCAAAAAAAAAGAGTCTGCTAGGTTGAAAACCTCGAAAGAGGCGACCTAGGCAAACGTTAGGACATATAAAAAAAATACCCATTCTAAACTACGGTATGACTTGATCCTCTTCACCGAGGTACGTAGGCAGCTTAGAGTTTCATTCTGAGTTCATTCGCATGAGTTCAAAAGATACATAGTGCCCCCATCGTGTTCGAATAAAGTACGATGAAATGTAATCCATTCAACCACCACTTGAAAATCGAGTTGAGATACCATTTTTCTGTTACACTTTGGGTCCCATTTGATTTAACGAGGGCAAGTTGCTATGGTAAAATAGTGTCTTCGCTGAAATGATGACAATGTTTACATCAAAGTCTGAGATTCGCTATGTCTTCATGTTCATATAACCTTCAAGTTTGTTGGACTTCATATTCGCTCACCGCTAAAAAAAGGGGATATTGAATTTTGATTGATAGCAAGAAAAACGTCTTGTGACTTCGAGGATTCCATACAAAAATACAAAAGTTTTGGCAAAGTCGCGCCAATTTGAAACTGTCGGTATATCAAAATCTGATGTTGACTTCGAAATATTAGCTGAAACTATCCTTAAAGTATTAAATCCTACATTTTGGATATGTTTTATATTTTGAAGTTACATTTTCATAAAATTAAACGGTTTGTGATTTCGACGTTCCTACATCAAGATACAGATTTTTGGTGAAGCCGCGCAAATCTGAGACTATCAACGTATCCGAATCTAAAGTTAGATTCAAAATAATATCTGGGACGATTCTCAGGTTATTTGATTCCAAATTTTGGATATTTTCTAGATCTCGAAGTCTATTTTCCATAAAATCAAGTGGTTCATGATTTAGACCTTTTTACATCAAGATATAAAGGTTTTGGTGAAGCTGCACAAATCTGAAACTATCAATGTGTCGAAATTTAAAGTTAGATTCAAAATAATATTTGAGACGATTCTCAAATTATTTGATTCATAATTTTGGATATGTCCTATATATTGAAGTATATTTTCCATAAAATCAAGCGGTTCATGATTTCGACGTTCATACACCAAGATATGAATTTTTTTAGTGAGACTGCACAAATTTGAAATTTTCAACGTGGTGGAATCTAAAGTTGGTTTCAAAATATTACCTGCGGTGATTCTTAAGGTGTTTGATTTCGAATTTTGGATATGTCTTGGATTTTAAAGTCTAGTTTCTAAAATAAAACTAAATGGCTCATATTGTTAACGTTCTCACATTGAGATATATATAACTCACACCACAAAAGGTGCAAAGATGATGAACAATATTATCCTCAAAGAAGGAGGATGCATTTCCAGATACAGAGAACTTCGAGACATAAACGCCAACGACATTTAAAAAAAAGCAAAAAGAAGCTAAGTTCCATCATGGGGGCATCAATACATCATAATAAGCAAAGAACTATTGATATTGAACCGCAAAGGAATAAGGGGCATTAATGAAAACGCGTGATATAAAATAAAATAGATAAAGTTTTCATTCCTAAGAAAAGCCGCTAGTTAATCAAATGCGAAAAAAAGGCAGATAAAATACTCTATATTGACTAATCTAAACACAAATTGTAATTGACCAAGTCTTTAAGAGTTGCCTCTAGGTGTTGTCTCTTCATCTCCACGTCGGCCAAGTCATCAGCATTTGCCAAAGAAACATCAGAACATCTACGGTACTCCTCTTCAGCAGATAAGACTCTAGATTCAATCTCATCAACCTCTTTCCTGGCAACACCTCGAAGAGCTCTTAACTGTTTCACCTTCTCCTTGGCCTCTTTGAGAGATTGACTGGCAACAGATAATTTCTCGGCCTTCTCCTCTTTCTCAATCAAGACAAGATCAAGCTGTTCCTTGGCGTTTAAAAATGACTCTGATTTTTCAACATCCACAACCTTTTCAGAAAGCGTTGACCGTGCCTGGTCATATAATGTGGTAAGCTCAAAGAAAGACGTCAATAGTCCTTTTATAGGGGAAATATCCATACCATTTCCGTCTATCTCCTCGAGAATTACTTCGATCTCGAATTGAAGAGAAGAAGCATTGTCTGCGGTAAGGTCCTTGAGTTTGGCATGAATTTTAGCCCAGGCATTTAGAATGAAATCCTTGCGAAGATAGACATGGTTGGTGTTGATCGTTGGTGAAAATTAGGCCCCGATTTCGCTCCAAGACTAGGAATGAAAGTTGCCTCTAGGTCTGACTTAGCTATTGGAAGTGATTTCCTCGAGTCTGGCTCCGTGAAAGATTCGCTACTACCTTGGGGCTTGCTTTGGCGGGACGCTATTAAAATGTGAACACCATTTGCCTGCATAGGAAAAGATATATGATCAGTTAAACTACTTGGATATTATAAAATAATATGAAGGTTTTAATCGTTACCTCTTTGATAGTCATCAAAGTCCTTGAAGCACTACTGATGCTGTCAGTAATATCGACTACACCAAAATTAGCATCTCCTTGTTTGTTAGAATACGGCTTCACCCGCTTGAAGTTTTGATCTCCATGACTACTATCACTCTCGTTTTGGGACGGATGTTTGTTGGAGGTAGGAACAATAGTACCTAACGGAAAAGAGCCCTCGTTAGCTTGATGGTCCTGAACAAGGACCTTTTTTTGAACTTCTTTATATGGAGGTCCCTTGACGTCGCATGGTACAACCACTTTGGATTTTAAAGTACGAGGCTTGCCCTCCCTGTTATGCTCTTGAGGCGTGATCTCTTAAGGCGTAGTAGTAACTGGCCAAGTGGTATTCACCAAAGATTGCAAGTGGTTTTCAAGGAAGCGTCCATGCACTCTTTCCCACCAAGACTTATAATCGGACGAGACATGCTTCTTCATCTTGGGCATAATAGGGGGAAATTTGGCATTTGACCTACTTTTAGACAAAAGAAAAATTCGTAAAAGTTCCAATCCTTTGTCTAAAGAGCACTCACGAAAATCTTGATCCAAGCAACCGGGGATGTCTTGATAAAAACCGAATTGACGACTAAAACAATGAGGGATTTAAGGCTCCACGATGAAGGGCGATCCATTTCTCAAAGTAAGGTAATTCGAGCGAATACTCATAAAATAATTAGACTCGGAATCTTCCTCGTTTCCATCATCACAATAATAATACGGTTGAGGATTGCTTGGCATTGTGGAAGTCCACACGACACTTTCTCCTCCATGAATATGTTTTCTCGTGTCATCATTCCCAAAGTATCTCGATGTTCCCTCACCTGAGTATATGTCCATCAGAGGAGTAGCCGGCTTATGCGTTAGAGCAAAATGAGTCTTGAAGTAGCAGGCCAACCAACCATACACATAATAAATTGGAAAGTTAATTCTAGCAGAATCGAGTGGTTTTGAAATTGTGTTTAATCCCCTGTAAATGCTAGCTAAGACTGGAACGGCGAGGTTAATTCTTTGCCCACGCGCTAGAAGGCCTGCAATCTTGAAATTCTCAGGCCGAATAAAGTCGCCTTCTTTTTTAGGGAGCACAAAGACACATAACCAACATGATAAAAAAGCAGCCAAGTATACTTCATCTTTCTTGTCACTTCCAACGCCAAGTTTAACAAATAATGCATCTTCAACTTCCGACCAATTGACCATTTTACCTATGACTCCAGCAGGGTTGTGTGTTGATTTGGGATGAGCTGACTTCTTTTATTTTCTCGTTGGAGGTTGTTCATACTTTAAAACCTTTTTGCTCCAAAACACGATCCATCTTCTTACAGGGACGTTATGATTTTTAGTGTTTCCCTCTCGGAGTTGGTGATATGCATCAAACAATTGCTGACAAGCTTGTGGAAGGAACATTTTATCCTTGTCGTAAGCACTTGTAAGTTCTCGAGTATTTGGATAACTTCCTCATAAGGAGACCCCATTAAAGGCAGACCCCCAATAGTGCACAAATCCCAAAGGAATATGGATAACTCTCCAACTGAGGTAAGTAACGTGTTTGTTAGAGGACACTAAGCCTCACAAAAGGCTTGCATGATACTTGTAGAATAATCATAAGTAAACAATGAGGCATAGACAACATCGTAAATATTGGTGGCCCTCAATGCTCGATGGTTCCTACTAAGAATATCTTCAGTCCACTCCAAATAGCCGGGGATATAATGAAATTCACCATCAAAGGTTAAGGAATCACTCCAGTATACTTCTCCTTTGAGGATTCATCGTCCTAAGCATGGGAGAGAACTTGCCATATTTTTAACTTTGTGATCATGGGAACGAAGAGTCCATGTCTTGAATTGGCGTTTGGTGTTTTCAAAGTTCCAATCTACTAAACGAAATGAATTTTGCAAGGATGGCCACGAAGCTGCATATAAGACGGTCAGTGGTGTATCAACTAGTAATCTGGTCTCCGTTTTACTATCCTTGTGCTCTGAAATTACAAGGTACTTGGATGTGGAAGAAGGGGATGCTGAGTCTCTGAAGTAAACCATGTTCAAGCTGCATAAAAAAAAAAAAATTAATACCTAAGTCAAAAGGGAAAAATAACAATCACAATTTTAAAAGAGAGCATGGATAAGTAAAAAAAAATCGCCTTAGACGTTAAAGGGGGGGGGGGGATGTCTGTGTCAGAAATTTTAAAAGGTTTTCGTTACGAACTTTTAAAGGTGTTCGTCTCGAACTTTTAAAGGCATTCGAATTTTTAAAGGGTTTCGTTGAAAACTTTTAAAGGTGTTTGTTACGAACTTTTAAAGGCATTCAGATTTTTAAGATTTTCGTTCCAAACTTTTAAAAGGCGTATGTTTCGAAATTTTAAAGGTGCTTGTGAAGGTGCTCGTCGCAAACTTTAAAGAGTCCCCACAACCGACTTTAAAGATTTCTACCACAAATTTTTAAAGGTCTTCACCGCGAGCTTTTAAGTATATTCACGCAAACTTTTATGGGTCTTCCCCGTAAATTTTAAAGGTCTTTACCGCGAACTTTAAAGATCTTGATTAAGGGCTTTTAAGGATCTTTGCACGAACTTTCATGGGCTTCACCGCAAATTTTTAAGGTCTTCATCGCAAACTTTTAAGGATCTTCACCACGAAATTTTAAAGGTCTTCATACTTTTATGGGATTCGCCACAAATTTTTAAGGCCTTCATCGCGAACTTTTAAGGATCTTCGCCACGAATTTTTAAAGATCTTCATCGGGTGATTTTAAAGGCTTCACCGCGAAATTTTAAAGTCTTCGCTGTGAACTTTTTAAAGGTCTTCACCGTGAGCTTTTAAGGATCTTCGCACAAACTTTTATAGGTCTTCCCCGCAAATTTTAAAGATCTTCATCACGAACTTTTAAAGGCTTTCGTCTCGAACTTAAAGAGGACTTCGTAGTTTGATGAAGTTACTTCTATAAAAAATAGAGACAAAAAGTAAAACAAAGAAGAGAAGCACAAGAAAAGAAGAAGAAATTACCTTCGCGTTAATGCTTCCGAGTCTAGAAAAATAGACTCAAGTGGCCTGCAAATACTGCGAATTGATGCTCAACAAATACAAGCGTGGGGTTTATATAGATCTCCTATGAAGCTGATTGGGAAGTGAGATTCCGACGTGGGAATAGCTGAAATCAGTTATTGAAATGAACTCGAATTGCTAAGGCAGTAGCCACGCAAATTCAAGTACGAGACAATTTAATTGTTCATTTGATTTCAAGTAGGAATCATAGATTTCACAAGATTAAAGTTCACGATTTCCTAGTCATTTCACAAGATACAAGATTCAAATTACCTACATGCTTATATTTGTCATTTCATGAATATTGTGAAATGCAAATTTATCACTTAAATAAGTTTTAAGAAATATTCATAACAAATACTATGTTAATACTTCAAGCCTCGCCTTTTGGAGTTGGATATGTCTAAACCCGTCGAGTCTTGAAGTAGGGGCATTTGTAGGCATGCAAATTTTATTGAATATAAATTTAATAAAAATATTTGGACCATTTTAAATATATTAGTCCAAATAAATATTATGGGCTAATATAATTGAATTAATTACTTAAGTCCAGTAAATATTGACTGGGCTAGCCCACTTAATCGGGCTACAAATGATGAGCCCACTTCATTAGGCCCAAAATGTCATTTTCCTAGAGGCCCAGTTTGATGCCACGTGTCAAATGACGTGGCATGCCAAGTCAAACAGAAGAGCCAATAGGATCATGCTACGTGTCAAAATGACAAGGCATGCCAAGTCACATTAAAAGGCCAATGAAATCGCGCCACGTGTGCAAGTGACATGTTCTGGCCAATCAAATACGGCCATGTCACACTTCAATTTGATTGGTCGGAAAGAGTTTGTTCTTATCACAATTCGTCTCTTCCACAACTATAAATAGGGGTCTTCATAGCCCAGAAAAGACACCAGAAGTTATAACAAGAAGCAAGAGGAAGCTCGTGGATTAAACGCTGCGGATTTCTCTAAAAGCTACAAGAATTCAAGTGTTCTAAGGATTAAAAGATCAAGACGAAGATTCAAGAACAAGCTGCAAGCCCTTGGATTAAAAATACGTCAAGATCAGGCCTCAAGCGCTTGGAATAAAATCAAATAAAATTTAAAGATTAAGCTCAAAAGCTCTTTTTATTTACCGTTGAAAAGTGGAATCAGAAGATTTATAGAGATTATAACACTCAAATCTTAAAATAAAATACTATAATTATTACGATATTTTTCGGTTTTGATTATATTTTCTCGATGCAATTTATTGTCTACAAGCTGCATTCTACCAAACCCATTGACTTCTCTTTATTTGCAAATGACGTCATGTTTTGTTTTAGATTTTATATGATCTTCTTTCTTTTGGCGCTTCATTTCAGTTTGTTTATACAATTACAAATGAGAATATCAAACTGAAAAACATATTCATATTTCTTTTTCTCCAAAGTAAAATACACGACGTATCATTCTCAAAACAAGTAAAATACTATCTCTTTTTCAACTTTCCACAGTAACAACTTTCAAAGAGACCTCAATTGACTAGAAAAATTAGTTAAACGTACTAAGCGGTGGAGTTTGTAGATTCACAACAGAGAGTCTCGAAGCCAATTTCAACCATGTATATTGAGAAACTATCTAAGTCGTCGTCATCAAATTCAAGACCTCAGTCAGAGGCGGATATAAGATTTGAAGGTGACGGGTGCCATAATTTTCTTTAATGTGTACCTTGTAATGACTAATACAAAATTTGTTAGGAACGTTTATTCGATTTTTTGTTGAGTTTATTCGGATCAACCTAATAGATATTTTTCATTTACAAATATAAAAATTACATCTCATATTAAAAAATAAACGTAATTAACATTTTAAATAAGTAAAACCAATCGGAATTTTCACTAGGATATTAAATCTGTTTCTGTATATTAAAAATAAAAAAATCTATTTAAACATTTTCACTAGGATAATATTTTCAATAAGGGAGTTACATCAATCGGAATAAAAAAATCTAAAAAAATATCTTCAATAGATAAATTATACCCCATAAATATAGAATTATATAAACTATAAGTTCCCAAAAATCAATATCATAAATCTCATATTTTTTAAGCAATGTTTACGATTTTCGTCATAATTTAATAGTAAAGAGATTTAAATTATATTTAATAACCATAAAATAACATACATTTTTATGATATAATAAATAAAGATGAAAAAAATTGATCTCAATCAAAGATTCTCATTAAGACTCAAGTTTTTTGGATTTGAAAGAAGAAAACTCATAAATTTGAGATTAAGAGGAATGCTTATATTATAGAACTTTAAATTTTGGAGTCTCTTTTTTGAATTTTTTTGCTAGAGATCACATACAAATAATAGAACAGAGAAAAGAAAAATACAAAAATAATAAAACGACATATAAAAAATTGGGAGGTAGTCGAAAACGAAAAAAAAAAGAAATAAAAAGCATAAGAAAAGGAGAAGTCGGACAAGGTTAAAGATAAATTCCAACTTAAATTTTACATATGAGAAAGCTTCCAAAAAGGTCTCTCAGTCATGACACTTTTATCTAGCTTACGGTTGTGGGTGACAGGAACATATATTTAACCTAATTTAAAAAAAAAATCAATATAGGTATATCAAAATTTTATCATCTTTACGGATGCCATGCCACCCCATCGTAAAGGGGTGTATCCGCCCGACTTCAGCAAGCAGGAGGCTTCCTCACATACTCGATGTGAGAAGCATATGGGGAAGAAGCGTGTGAGCCTGGAGCATCCATTCCTATCATTGATGCTAGATCTATGTGATTCTGTCTAATAAAACTAACTCTTGGCACATCGGGCTATGAAGGAAACGTCATTGGAAGTGCTTTGGAGGCCCAACTGATGAAGCAGATGGAAAAGTCATTGAATCTCATTGCCAAACAAAAGAATCCACTATTACAATCAGCCAGAGGCAAAGATGTAGCAGAAATCTGGCATGGATAAGCAAATGTCCAACAGTAACCTCGTCCCAGCTGTTGTAGAGCCATCAGTTAAAGACGCCATCCGGTGCTTCACTCCATAATGAGCAATCATAAATTTCAGATATTATTTCTGTCCCTGCAGAACCATACACTACCAAGAAAGAAATATTGAACCTTTGGTTAGTTTGAGAGATGAACAGGCAATATCAGATATCAATAACAAGTCCAGATTGCCACAACTACTGCCTGCAGGGATCCTTAATATTCTCTGCCTGAAACTCTCTATGGATTACTTTCCTCCCTCAAGGTTTTTGGCAATGCTTTGACCAGAAATGACAAAGGCAATTATGCGACTTTCCAGAAACCTAAGCTCTAAAAATAATAAACTCCTGGAGATGACGCAACCAAGCAAATTGGGAACCAATTCTTCATTTGATACACAACAAAGAATTTGCAAAAATGATGTCTTCGGACTAATATAGATGAGCTGAATGAAGTCGATATAACTAGAAAGATCCTCAATTCACCAGAATATACCTAACTACCATCCTCTACATGATGTTTCAGAATTCTCATGGCTTGCTCATGAAGCTGGAAAATATGTTGTTCTATCTTCTATCCATAAGAGCTAAACATACCATACCACGTTTGACATGCCGGAAGTTTCTCACATAACTTCAAGAAATAATGTTGTTCTACACTGTCTTTTTCATTTTTATGCCTTGATTTCTAGTTCCACCCCCAGATTTTCCAGACTTCTGAGTAGATCTCTGCTTCCTCTTAATGATCTTTGAGGCTAATGTTTTCAACGGAATAGTAATGTCCAGAGGCCGAAGAATTTTTTCCAACTCATGCCACTCAAGATCTTCAAAGTCACCATCTTCATACTTCACCCTGAACCAACCAACTTCCTCATCAAATTCAGTAACTTTCCCAAAGTAATACTGGTCCCCAAACAACTTGCGAACTTCTCTTCCTTCAAGCCATTGACCAAAACCAGAATTCTTACGTGGTTCTGCATCAGTAACTGTTGGGCAAGGAAAAACGGTGTCCGCACTTGAAGAAATGGGAGGTAGCCCATTAATAACGACAGCCGGCTCTCCAGGTAACTCAAATACTCCAGGTGATAAAGACTCCTCAGCATCACTTTCTTTGCATGTAAAATCCATTTCCAGAAATCCTTCTAATCAACCTATAAATAGATAACCAAGTATTTTCTGTTATAAAAAGAAGCTTATCACTTTCATATGACAAGAAGTAGAAGCAATGTCCAATTAGATTCAACCACTAATCTCAACATTTAGCAATTCAGATATTTGTCAAAGCAAAAAACAGAGAGATGTCCCAATTAGATTCAACCACTATCAACATTTAGCAATTCATTTTTTTTTCTTCTTCTGTGGTTTCCTTTACTTCCCCAGGGGTGGGAAGGGGCGGGTTCACGTGAACCCATCTCCTCCCTTTAAATTATATATAGCACTAGTAAATTTCAGCTTAAATACTTAAATTAACCTGGGTGAACCCAAGCTCAAGTGAATACTTTAGTGCATTAGTAAGGAGGTGCACCTTCTACCTTTTAATCAGGGGTTCGATCCCGTACTCATTCTTCTTTTAAATCATATTTCAATTAATAAAGAGGGTAAATCCCCATGCTCTACCGCCCTTTTTGATTAAATACACTTTTTGTATCTTTTTCCCCTTCTATATTGGTTATACATTTTCTTTTTATTTTTTTTTCCTTCTCTTATTTAGTCTTTGTTTCGACTTTTAAAATTGTAAATCAAAAATACATCTCTTAGACACCCTCTTGAAAATTCGGATTTCAGGCGCTCATGGTGCACCCATGCTCTTGAAATTCGGAATAAGCCTCTGTATTTCCCCGTTTAAAGGGAGAAATGTAAACATATTAAAATTAAAAGACAGATTGAGTAGATCAATTAACCCCAAATATCAATCCAATATCGCAACTTAGAAGCCGTTAATAGCACCAGGGAAAAATACAAATGCAAGTTAACTAGTGTAAATTACAAAAATTATGAGAAATCGGACTCATTTTCTTTATGCGGATCCAAAGCAAAGCACTTTAACTAAAATGATAATTCGTACTCTACGGTTAGAATTCATACGGAAAGGGGTTTAGGGTTTTTGTTTCATGAGAGAAAGAGAAGATCATTGAAGAGTGGACAATGAGAACGAGGGAAAAGGAGGGAACTTACAATTCAATTTCACCGGCGAGAGAGAGAGAGAGAGACAGGGAACGCGTTCGCCGCAGAATGAGACGGAGAGAAGAGCGTTTGAGTTTTGACGCCGGAGAGATATTTCGATGGCGGCGGCCAAAAATCAACCGGAATTTAGGTCCCAGTTTTTAGCCAAAACTGTCCCCTATCTGTGGGGGTTGGGTCTAGTTTTGTCCATTAAATATGCTCTTGATCATCTTGAATCCCTTATGTTTAATAAAGTAGAACACCTTTAGTCCAACTAACAACTTGAACTTAAGGGATTAAAAATATTTCTTTTTGGAAAATTCCTAGGAAACCCACAGTCGCTATTCTTTGGGTCCGCACTAGGTAATCTGCTTACTATGTGATAGCTCACAAACTACACAAAAGAGATATAAATCGCACTAAGCAAGCTTGGTGTGACGAGTACTGACTGAAGAGGTTGTTGGTGAGAAGAATCGATCTCAGGTCTCCATGCGAGAAACCACTCATCCAACTAACTCAGCCAACTCTTGCGGGCGGGATTAAAAATGTTAACCACATTTTTTTTAGTCAAAGAGTCTAAGCTATCTGACTTCAATCTGCCTACTTTGCTAGTGCACCCCAAGTGTCGTTATGCTAGTGTGTTTACATCAATAAATATCATAATGTTTGTTCGAAAAAAATCGATTACATTATATTACATCATTGAGAAAAATGAAGAAGTTTAATCGGATATTTGGAAATTTTGCTCGGTTTGATGAGAGAAAGACGGTTATCATGTAATGTTGGGTGAATCTGACGGTAAAATTTAGCATTAGATAAATCTTCTGGTGTAAGTAAGAATGTAAGTTTCATACAAATTATAAAGGTTGTGATTGCATCTACTATATATATCCTTATATTCACAATAATCAGATTCCTTATTTTTTTATAAAAAGTACTGATGTTTTAGACGTCAATACCACACAAAAATATAGTTAATTGTGTCGTACCCAATTTTCGAGTGCTGTCTTACTTGAAGAACCTGGTTCTTCTTGGTGTCCCAACTACTGCTGTTTGCGGAATAATAAAAGTAGTAAAGTAAAAACACAGAGATTTTACGTGGAAAACACCGGGCTCAAAAGGTGAAAAAACCACGACCTACACCTCAGTAGGATTTTCTCAAACTCTTCACTAAAACTCTGAGCCAAACGGATTTACAAAATAAACTCTTTTGTAATCCTAGGCTTAACTCTAACCCTATGTAGTAACTAGTCTCTAGCTAATTTCTACCAGCTTCAAGTTAACTCTAACTTGAAAAAAGGTGTACATATTACAATTGCTTCTAGGAAAGCTGAAAAGATACAATATTAAATCGCCTACTACAACCAACTAGACTCAATGATAAACAGATGGAACTGGTTCTTCTAGCTGGTATGTAGCTTCAGATTCGCACTCTCCAATTTGGCTCGAACTGCTTGCAAAATTTCTTCACGAATGTTGCTCTCAATTCTTGATAAATTTCTGATTTTGTGCGTCTGCATATCATAAGAACAATCTGCAATTTATAAGAGTTAGTAGATAAGGAATTAACTAGAATCCTAATCCAACTCTTCCATGGTGAAAGAGTTCTAGTCAAACTCAACTCCTAAATCCCTCCTTATCTTTGATTATGTTCTTATTGAATAAGGAGTCCTTCTCCAATATAATTTCGTTTTTGTAATCTTTTCGATCAGAAGATATCTCAATTTAATCAGAATACAATATTAAATCGCCTACTGCAACCAACTAGACTCAATGATAAACATATGAAACTGGTTCTTCTAGCTGGTATGTAGCTTCAGATTCGCACTCTCCAATTTGGCTCGAACTGCTTGCAAAATTTCTTCACGAATTTTTCTCTCAATTCTTGATAAATTTCTGATTTTGTGCGTCTGCATATCATAAGAACAATCTGCAATTTATAAGAGTTAGTAGATAAGGAATTAACTAGAATCCTAATCCAACTCTTCCATGGTGAAAGAGTTCTAGTCAAACTCAACTCCTAAATCCCTCCTTATCTTTGATTATGTTCTTATTGAATAAGGAGTCCTTCTCCAATATAATTTCGTTTTTGTAATCTTTTCGATCAGAAGATATCTCAATTTAATCAGAATACAATATTAAATCGCCTACTGCAACCAACTAGACTCAATGATAAACATATGAAACTGGTTCTTCTAGCTGGTATGTAGCTTCAGATTCGCACTCTCCAATTTGGCTCGAACTGCTTGCAAAATTTCTTCACGAATTTTTCTCTCAATTCTTGATAAATTTCTGTTTTTGTGCGTCTATATACAATATGAACAATCTGCAATTTATAGGAGTTAGTAGATAAGGAATTAACTAGAATCCTAATCCAACTCTTCCATGGTGAAAGAGTTCTAGTCAAACTCAACTCCTAAATCCCTCCTTGTCTTTGATTATGTTCTTATTGAATAAGGAGTCCTTCTCCAATTTCGTTTTTGAAATTTTTTTGATCAGAAGATATCTCAATTTAATCAGAATACATTTATCTCCTGCATGTGCATCTCATGTGCCTTTAACTCTGCTGGTCTATGTCACCTGTGATGGACCTGGTTCATCTCGGAGTTACTTTGTCAATCTTCAAAACTATTTCCTTTCTTGGGCCAACAAATTCCCCTTTTTTCATTGATGACAAACTTTGTGCTTCATGCCTGTTTCATCTTAGTCCAACAGTGACACATATTAGAATATTAAGCATTTATCATAAAGAACCAAGTTCATTAGGTTATAAATATCACATGTTCAGAGCATAACATATCTTCCCCCTTTTGACATCATCGAAAAGTTGCAAAAACTTGTATGAATCCCAGATTTTTAACACTTACTCATGGCCGTTTGGGCAACTGCATATGCAATCATTGATTAATCATCAATAATCAACTAAGAATTCAAACTATAAAAAAATAGAGATACTGAATCAAAGCAAAAAGCATCAGATTTCATTGATAAAGCGAATATGATTCTGCCACAATCCACAAAATAAAACAAAAATAGTTAAAACATGAGCAACAAAAAAATTCTGAATCTGGGTTACTGAAAGTTCTAGGCAGGCTAGGAAATTAAGTCTTGGAAGAACTGTAGACCTGGTTCGTTTAGCCGAGATAGATGGTTCAGCAGACTTAGAAACAGATGAAGACTTCTTTGAGGAAGTCTTGACTTTATTGGGCTTAGGGGTATGAACCTCTACTTCTGCCACTTTTTCACCTTGATGGACCAGGTCCATCTCATCCACTTCAACAACCTCAATAGGCTCAACAACCTTTTCTTTCCCTTTTTCCACTATTTTCTTCTTACTCTCTAAAGCTCTCTTCAACTCGTCCTCACTTTGCTTTACCTTGCTCCTTGTAGTTCTTCCTCTTGGAAGAGAAATATTGGAAGTCTCGGAAGGAGCAACTTTTCTTTTCTTACTTTCTCTTGTTGTTCCAGACTTTTGAGCTTTAGGAGTTCTTTTCTTCTTTGGATTGTAATTATCGCCTAACATTTTCAGCAGATCCGCCAGGGCTTCCTCAGTAGATGAACCAGCTTCATCTGTGTCCTTTCATAAATTTACTAACCCTTCAGCGGCTTCTCCTGATTCACTTCCCCATGCGTTCTTGCTACTTTCTTCGTCGTTTTCTGGCTCAGCACCACAAATAGCCATTCTAATACATTCAGAGGTGGGTGAAGAATCAGCCACTTCTTTCCCTTTTCCCTTTCTCATTACTCCGTACTCCCTCACTCTTATTTTTTTTATTTAATTTTTACCACCTATTCTTATTGTTTCCAGCAACTCTACATCTATTACAGACCCAACCAGTATGAACCTATTTGCTAAGTTTTTTAGCAAAATCAAAGATGACCTCAGAAGAAGGACTTGGACAGATGTTACCTGAGTCATCAAAAATTTGGGAATAATTTTGTAAGGGAGGGGATGTCTTGAATGAACTTTTGGTTTTGAATTGACGGTTAAGGCTTCCTTAGAATCTAGGAATTTTAATTTGGTGAGGATTCTTGTTGAAACAGAACTTGTTCAAANTTTTAGTTTTGAATTGACGGTTAAGGCTTCCCTAGAATCTAGGTATTTTAATTTGGTGAGGATTCTTGTTGAAACAGAACTGGTTCAAAGTCAAATGGATAGGCTTTGAAAAGATTTTGAGTTTGGGCAGAGTTCTGCTCATGATTTAATTATTAGTATTTCAAAGTGTGCAGAGTGTAGAACACATACCTCGCCTTTCAGATGAACCAGCACGATGAACCAGGTTCATCATTTCAGAATCCTCTTGATCAAGCCTCAATTTGCAAAGATTGAAAAAATTTCATTTGTGATCAGTGAGTCATATCAAAACATGGCATAAGAGTATACTTTTTACAGTATGAGACTGAGCAATTGTTAATCTGATTATTTACACCCGTTTCAGACTTTTCTAGCCAAATTTTTTATTTGTTTTCAATTTTTAATGTATTTACATTCTGAACTGGTTCAATTAAGTGATCTTAATCATCCCTAATAGTAACATGTTCCTTTCAAAATGCTCTCTACTCAGTACTTTTGTAAATATATCTACATGGTTTCACAACCAACTAGTTACTCCTTGATGTTCCTTCATTGCTTTGTTGTTGTGGAACAGCTTCAGGTACAGGTTCCAACGAAGTTTAGGAATTATTTTGTTCTATTCCCCATGTCATGTTGCATGGGATGGATGAACCTGTTCCATCACCTATTCCTTCCTCCAATGTTGCTTTAGTTTGGACTGAGTTTCTGACTAGCCCAATTTCTTCATCATCTTGTTCATTACTAACCCTAGTGATTTCACCTTTCTTTCCATTTCCAAATGAGACATTTCCTCCTTTGAGGTCCTCAAGTGAAAGGAACTAGTCCTTGTTGTCATTCATGTGTTTTCAGCAGCCACTATCCATGTACCATATTTGGCTACTACCTTTCACTTGAATCTACAAAAGAAAATCAGGGGTTAGTCTTAGGAACCCAAACTAGTTTGGGTCCCTTTCTATAAGCAAAAGGATGAATTAAATTCTTTTTAGCCCCACTTGGTAGCCAATTCTTCCCTCGAACAAAACGTTTGTTCTTTTGACTGGCCTTTTCTTTTGCATTACATTCACTTTTAAAGTGACCAGTCTTACCACAGTGAGTACAAATCTTGTTCTCAGGAAGAGTGAGGTACTTGCTTTTAGGATCCCACTTAGGTAGCGGATTCCCAAAGCCAAGTCCTCTTCTATTGCTACTATGATGTTCCTGTAGCCATGTCAAAGCATCAGAGGACCTGTTCCATTTGCTAGTTCTATCTAGTTCATGCTTGACCTTGCTTAGATCCTCCTTAAGGACTCTTATCTGCTCATCTCTTTTGTACAACTCGTCTTTCATTTTTCCTGGGTTTTCTTCTAATGTGAGTTGTGTGTGACCAACTTTGTTTTAACCTGTTCCTAATTTCAGTTTTAGATTTTCAGATCTTAGCTCTAGGACAGTGGTGTCAAGTTCATGAACCTGGTTCTTTAACTCAGCATTTTTACTATCACTTTCTCTAGCCCTAAGTTCCAGATTTTTGCACTTAGCTTTCAAAATCACACACTCCTTAGACAGTTGTTTCTTTTCATTGTTTAAATCCTCAGATTCATCAATGAAATCCAGGAGTAACTCAAATAACATTTCTTTAGACAAAAATTTAATCTTGTCTTTGAGATGAATTATACTTACCTCAGATTCCTCATCGGATTCTCTAATTTCCATAAGTGATTGTTCATCTCCATCTTCATCATCTGACTCTTCATCTGAACTTTCACCCCAAGCAGCAACCATTGCCTTTGTTGATGTTCTGTTTTTCTTGGGTTGAACCTGTTCCTTCTTCCTGTTCCTTCGTTCAGCTCTTTCCTTCTTCCATTCAATTTCCCATTGAGGGCAGTTTTTGATGTGGTGATCAGTCTTGCCACACTTGTAACACCCCTCATTGGTTTGTTTTTCAGGAACCCTTGGTTTGTTGTAGCTTCCACTTCTTGAAGGAACCTTTGCTCTCATTAGGTACTTCTTGAAGTCCTTTGTGATCATGGTCATTTCATCCTCCTCTAGATCAGCTTCTTCAGTGATTCTGAATGCCAAACTCCTTTCGTTTTTGGGACCATCCATCTTCATAGTCTGCCTTCTAAGTTCATAGGCAATGAGATTTCCAATCAGCTCATCCAGCTTAAGAGTTGCAATGTTCTTAGATTCCTGAATTGCTGTAATTTTGCTTTCCCAAGAGATTGGCAAGACCCTTGTCAGAATTTTCTCAACCTTGTCTTCTTCAAGAATGACCCTTCCAAGAGACTTGAGTTCATTAGTCAATGTAGTAAACCTTGTATACATCTCTTGGATGGTCTCTTCTTCCTTCATGTTGAAATTCTCATATTGAGAATATAGTAGAGTTCCTCTTGACCTCTTCACTTGACATGTTCCTTCATGAGCCACTTGCAAAGTGTCCTAAATTTCTTTGGCAGTGGTACAACTTTGAATTCTGCTATACTCATTTGGACCGAGTCCACACACAAGCCACTTCTTGGCCTTAGCATTTTTCTCCCACTTTCTCAAATCCTCAGCAGTGCAGTCAACTCTAGTCTTTGGCACATCTACTCCTTCAACAGTCTTCTTCATGGTGGCTAAAGGACCGTCAGTGACTATGTCTCATAGTTCATAGTCTTCTCCAATTAAGTGATCCTTCATCCTATTCTTCCACCAGGAGTAGTACTGGTCATTGAAGAGTGAAGGCCTAACAGTTGATTGTCCTTCCCAGTTCCCAGGTGGTATCTTGATATTTTCCTAAGGTGTTAGCCTCTTCAAGGATAACCCCGCTCTGATACCAATTGATGTTTTAGACGTCAATACCACACAAGAATATAGTTAATTGTGTGGTACCTAATTTTCGAGTTCTGTCTTACTTGAAGAACCTGGTTCTTCTTGGTGTCCCAACTACTGCTGTTTGCGGAATAATAAAAGCAGTAAAGTAAAAACACAAAGATTTTTACGTGAAAAACACCTGGCTCAAAAGGTGAAAAAATCACGACCTACACCTCAGTAGGATTTTCTCAAACTCTTCACTAAAACTCTGAGCCAAACAGACTTACAAAATAAACTCTTTTGTAATCCTAGGATTAACTCTAACCCTATGAGTAACTAGCCTCTAACTAATTTCTACCAGCTTCAAGTTAACTCTAACTTGAACAAAGGTGTACCGATTACAATTGCTTCTATGAAAGTTGAAAAGATATAATATTAAATCGCCTACTACAACCAACTAGACTCAATGATAGACAGATGGAACTGGTTCTTCTAGCTGGTATGTAGCTTCAGATTTTCACTCTCCAATTTGGCTCGAACTGCTTGCAAAATTTCATCACGAATTTTGCTCTCAATTTTTGATAAATTTCTACTTTTGTGCGTCTGCATATCATATGAACAATCTGCAATTTATAGGAGTTAGTAGATAAGGAATTAACTAGAATCCTAATCCAACTCTTCCATGGTGAAAGAGTTCTAGTCAAACTCAACTCCTAAATCCCTCCTTATCTTTGATTCTGTTCTTATTGAATAAGGAGTCCTTCTCCAATATAATTTCGTTTTTGCAATCTTTTCGATCAGAAGATATCTCAATTTAATCAGAATACATTTATCTCTTGCATGTGCATCTCATATGCCTTTAACTCTGCTGGTCTATGTCACATGTGATGGGTCTGGTTCATCTCGAAATTATTTTGTCAATCTTCAAAACTATTTCCTTTCTTGGGCCAACAAATACGTAGAACGTGCGATTCAGTAAGGATTATTGCTTTCACGTAGTATTGTTAGCATTACGCATTTCTAAGCGAATTGAACAAAGTGATGGAGTCAATGATATAGGTTTGATGTGGTAGAAGTGATCTTGATGAAGTGAATCATTTGTATGGTAAATGGGTGTACGTATCTTCCAGGAGAAGGCCATGCTCATAGACATAATCGACTCCCGACTAATTCGGATTCGTGCTGTATAAGGCCCATGCAAAGAAAAGCACTACTTACCAGAGTTTTTTTCACGGCAGGACTCGAATTTAATGCTTCTATTAAGAGTGTAAGGATTCTATTCATTCAGTAATAACTTTTTAAATTAAAAATTTTAAAAGTCTTCTTAAATTTCTTAAATTTCGTGCCTAGTCAAATACTTTCACATAGATTGAGACTGAAGAAGTTATCTTCTGTTTATTCTTTTTCGCCTTATAATTGTTACAAGAGATAATGAAAATAAAGGACCTTGTTGAAATTGATTAAAGTGGACACAAGCTTCTTGACAAAGGCCGACATTCCTAGCAACTCTCATCCATTCTATTCTAGCAACCTCACATGACACATCCCTAGGCCTCCCAATAAGTACACCATTGTCCCATACGTACACATGCTTAATAGTCCATTTTCTAACAAAACCTTTATCATTTTAGCCTATTAATTCTTGTGTCACATATTATGTTTGGGTTTGTTGGCTAATATAATGTACTTCAAGATTGCCATTAATCATTCAATCTAAGATGTCTACAACGATCTTTGAGTTGATATGTTAATAGATGGTTTTAATATTAATACGTTTTCATGTTTCTTTTGCCGTACTTTTTCTCTTTTCCCTCGCGATCTAGTAACTTTGTATTTCGATTTAGCTATCCGGTACTTAAAATTTATAGGCTATGGTAATTTTAATTCGCATTAGGTAGGCTCAATAAAAGAATAAAATGCTCCCTACTAACATATTTTTAACTTTCATAACTCGAATTTGAAACTTATTATCAAGGTTCGTCCCACGTCAATTCCACCACACTTCTCGATTCATTTATTCTCAAATATAATAATGTACCAATATTTCACCAAATTTTCCATGAGATTGTTTGTAAACCACTGGCGTTGCTTATAGCCTCGAATTACATGAGTTGTCTTGTTTTTCCTCCTTTCGTGTCACTATCACATGGCCATAATTTTGTTAGACTTTTCTTTGCCCTTTTCTCTCATGTGGATAGAATTAACTCACCTTGCAAATTAAAGATTTAATTATTGAGCGACTGTGAAATATATACTGATAGCAATAACTTTGTAATAATTTCATGCATGATATAGTCACCAAGTAAAATACACACCTCTTTAAATTAAGCCCACACACGTCCCAAAAACTCAATCCATAATAATGGAAGATCAAAAACACTTGGAATCCATAATCATGGCAGCTCTTTCTACGTTAACCCCTTTGCAACTAACAAATCTGACTCACTATTCCTCCTCCCTCAACCACCGCTATCACCGCCGTGTTTTCTCTCTCCTCTCTTCTCCCACCCTTTTCTCTCTCACTCTCCATCACCTCAACTCCCTCTCTCTCCACCATAAATTTGTCCTCATCGCCCATCACCTCTTGTCAAAACTCGCAATTTTGGTATACTTCATGCAGAAAAAGACGATTCTGCCCCCACCCTCGACCACCTCCATGAATCTTCGGGACTTAGACGCAGTTCTCCTACTCCTACTCCTCTGCGAACTACGCCAACACGAACCTGGGGCACTTGATGCCCCACCGTCGCGTTGGCGCGATATCCTATGTGATTATATAACCAAGGATATGTTGAAACTATCTAGCATTGAAAGTTCTAAAAGTGAAGTCATAATCAAGTTCGTTGAGCTAGTCACAAAGTGCAAGAATTTTGTCAATGTCATGGCCTATGATATTGGTGAACTCGGGCGGAGCTCCAGGTAAAAATAATGTATATATATAAACTGTTGAAACTTTTAGTCAAAGATGAATGGACCATATAGATGATGGATTCAATTGAAGCCTTATTTTTAATACGGAGTATAGACATACATATAAAATATTATCACAATTAATATCAACAAAGTATTAACTTTTAAACTTATAATTTATAATTGCAATGAATTCAGTGACAAGACCTTAAAAAGTTCACTTTTGCTTCTAGTCTAGTAGCAAAAGTGCGTTAAAAATTATTTTAGGTCACAGGTTCAAATCCCAAGAGTGATTCTTCTTTTTTTTTCAGTATTCTTGACTCCGGCACTAGTGGTGAAGGAAAAGATAGCAAGAAGTTAGCGGCATCGGTGGCGGTGGTGGTGGCGCTGCCATCAGTGGAAATGATGAGTGGCAGTGAAAGGGAGTGTGTGATATGCAAAGAAGAAATGAGAGAAGGCAGAGATGTTTGCAAATTACCATGTGATCATATTTTTCATTGGAAATGTATACTACCTTGGTTGAAGAAGATGAATACTTGTCCATATTGCCGGTTTCAGTTGCCGTCCGATGATGTTTTGGCTGAAATTCAACGGTTGTGGGAAATTCTAGCCAAGATGAGTGGTGCTACGTAGTTTGTTCATGCATATTAAATTAGTGGATCAAATTCTAGCCGCAATCTTTTTCAACGTAGCTAATCTATCCAAAAAAATATCTGTACAAAAACAAAGTTAAAAGTTCCAAGTGGAGTACTATCCTCCTCTTAGAACAGGTGGAAAATGTAAATATACACGTATACATATTTGAGTAAAGGGACCATTGGAAGTTAATGTGAGACGGCATTCAATTATTCGACCTTGAAATTCTTTCATTGTGTACATCGGCGGATTCGGGATTTTCATATCGTGAGTGCTCAACTATTTTAATGTGAAAATTGTTACTAAGACTGGGTGTTCAGTTAATGTATTTATATAAATTCACTAGTTTTTCTTATACAAATAGCATTATTAGGCTCTAAAAGTTATGGGTGCTCAACCACCCATAACCCATAGAGTAGTATGCAGTCTGTTTTTTTTTCTAAGGAAAAGAGTAATTTATATTAAAGAAAACTAAGAGGTGTAGTTATTATGTAACATAGGGATAGACCGCATAACAATTGTCCCCAATCTGTCTTTATTGAAAGCATGTAAAATAAAGGTCGGAGGAGTTTCCCAGTACGTTATGTTGTCTTCCTCCATCGTTGTTGATTGCATGGTACGTCCATACTTTGCTAGAGCGTCAGTCATATAATTGCCTTTTCTATAAATATGATTTATGATCTCTGATACAACATCAAGAAAAAAACTGCAATCATTAAGAAGATGTGAGAATCGGGGTTGTTCAATCTTAAATAAATTACAAAGTACCTGTGAGTCTGTTTCCACTATAATTGGAAAGATATTTTTTGTGAAGGATAGTTCCAGTCCAACAAGTAGTGCAAGCAGCTCGCCGTGTATTGCAGAATTTGCAGTCGCTTTCTATGCAAAGCCCACAACCCATGAACCACTGTGGTCTCTAATTATTCCCCCAGTACCACTGGTTTGGTGGGTTGGATCGTAAGCACCATCGACGTTTAGCTTGTGTTGGATAGTAGGTGGTGGGAACCACCTTACTAGGACTTGCGGCCATGGTTTTGGAGATGTTACAGCCCGAGTGAGTGAGAGGTATTCTGCTACTTGAAACATGATTTTTTTGCTGCACGTAGGGGATGAGGTCTGGTTAAATACATTTGAATTCCTATTAATCCAAATGTTCCAGGGGATGAACGGCACTATGGTGGAGTATGGTTCTTTGAAGGAGGCATTTGGTGTGTGGATGGAAGCATTTTTGGTGGACTTATCCCTTAGCCAGTGGCAAGGTTGTGTGGTTGGGGTATGCGTAAGTTGAATAAAGGTCATAAGTGGCTGGAGTGCTTGCATATAAGATGTGGTTTATGTCTTCTACACTATTTTGGCAGAACTGGCAGAAGTGTGATTGAAGAATTTTTTTCTGGTACAGGAAGTTTCTAGTAGGGAGCTTGTGGTGCACAAGTAACCACAAGAAGAATTTGTGTTTTTTCAAGAAGTTGAAGTTCCAAAGCCAAGAATAATTAACATGTGTGAGTGATGACAGTTGGTTGGGGATCTGGAGTTGGAGCATATATGCTGATAGAGTAGTAAAACTGCCAACGAATGTTTGGTTCCAAAATGATTGGTCGGGTTTGTTAGTGGAGAATGGAATAATAGTGTGATTAATTATTTGTACAGTAGTAGGATGTACGAATAAGGATATCTTCCTAGATACCATGAGTGGTTTGAAAGAATTGATGATACTGTTAGCTGTTCTTCCATGAGTTGTAAGGGGCCCTGGATCGTGTGGCGCAGACAGCTATTGTTTGAGAGCCAATTGTCGTTCCAGAGGTTGATGGTCGATCCATCCCCTATATTCCAAGAGAGTCCTGTTTGGAAGAGGTCGATGGCTTTGGTCATACTTTTACATATGTATGAATCAGTTGGCTTGGCCTGTTATGTTCATGTATGTCTATGATGAACATATTTTGCTTGAAGTATTTTGGCACATAAGGAGTTTGCACTCTTATGAAAAAGCCAAAGTAACCATGATAGCATAACATAATTTTTATCAACAGTTTTATATAGTCCCATCCCCTAGTGATTTGGGAGTGGTTACAGCCTCCTAACTAGCAAGGCAGATTTTTCTTTTTTACGGGGTTGATCTACACATAAAATTTCTTTGGATGCGGTTGATGTGATTTCTAGTGGATGTTGGTAATAGATTGTTTTGCATGGAGTAGTTAGGGATAGTGGCTAGGACTGAGTATAGCAGTGTAGTTCTTCCTGCCATATTGAAAGTTTTGGCTTTCCAACCGAAGCTTATTGTTCATTTTATCGATTATGAATTGGTAATCCTTGCCTTTGGTGAAGTTATTTGTTAGGTGGAAACTAAGGTATTTTCCAAAATTGTTGGACTTGCAAATGTTAGAGCTCTATTCAAATAATCTTGAGTGTTGATGGCACATTTTTTTAGAAGAATACTTTGGATTTGGAGAAGTTGATTTTTTGCCCCGACTGACTATGAAGATTATTGAATATATTTATAATAGTGCTAGTGTTATGATGGTCAACGTGTGATAATAATATAAGGTCGTCTGCAAAAAGTAGGTGCGAGACTGGTGATCCAGATCTACTGATCTTAAGTGGCGTCCATTCTCCATTAGTTGTTTTTTCGCCAATTTGGTGAGATAGTGATTGCATACAAATGATGAAAATGTATGGAGAGAAGGGATATCCTTGGCGTATACCTATCGATGGTTCAAAGAATTTTGTTGGGTTTCCATTAATCAAGATGGAGATGGTAGAGGATGAGATACAAATCATGATTATGTTGATAAGCTTTGTGGGGAATCCTAAGTTGTGGAGATATTTGCGGATGAAAGACCATTCAAGCATGTCAAAGGCTTTTTTGAGGTCTAGTTTGAGCATCATGTTGCCCATACGGCCTGACATGCGTTTGAAGGAGTGGATTGCTTCTTGTACTATGATGGCATTATCACTTGCCCCTCTACATGAAAGGAAACTGCACTAGTTGGGACTAATTGGGTGTTTAAGGAAAGGGCAGATCCTTTCACTATTATTTGAGTAATGGTTTTATAGACGGTGTTGCAAAGGCTTATTGGTATGTATTGAGATATGTGCTCATGATTCTTGATTTTTTGGATGAGTGTGATAAAGGTGGTATTTAGATCACTTGGGATGGTAGCAGATTCAAAAGCATGTTTGCAAATTTATAGGACAACACTTTTAGTGGCATTCTAGTGTTTTTCAAAGAAAATTGGATGTAGCCCATCTGGTCCAGGGGCTTTAAGAGGTTTGAAAGATCTAATTGCTTGGTTGACTTCTATTTCAGAAATGGTCCTTGATAGATGTGCCCTATCCTCTTCTGATAGTGCATAGTCATAGTGTTCGTGTGTTTCATTGGTACTGGAAGTAAGCTCAGTTAAGTAAATAACATTGTAGTGGTTTAGGATAATGGAGGTATTTTTTTGTGATCGTAGGTCCAGTTACCTACAGAGTCATTCAAACTTAGAATTCTATTTCTTCTTCTCTGTTGGATAGTAGAAGTGTGGAAGAATTTAGTGTTAGCGTCACCCTCATTTAGCCAGAGAACTCGAGATTTTAGCTTCCAAAAATCTTCTTCATTTTTTAGTACTACATTATATTGGGCACACATGTTATTTTCTAAGTTTGGATGGAAGTAAAATTTTGTGATGGGGTCCATTTTTTGAAGGCCCGCTAGTCTTGCAAGGATGACTTTTTTGTGTAGAAAATATTGCCAAAAGTAGACTTATTCTACTCCTTGATGTGGTTAGTAAAATATTTTAGTGCACAATGATATATGGAGGACTGATATCAGTGATGCTTAACTATATTAAATTTGGGTGGCTAAACCAAATAGTTTCTAGCCTAAATAGATTGTTAGGACTGTATGTTTTTGAGAGACATAATAAGAGGGGACAATGGTTTCAATAGCTTCTAGGAAGATGAGTGATGGGTGCAACTAAGCCACGAGGAGTTTGCATAGAAGCGGTCTAATCTTTCTAGAATTAAATTTTTCCTAGTGCCTCTTAGGTTTGACCAGGTGAATCTTGAGTCGGTGAAGCCCAGATCAACCATGTTGATATTCTGGAGGCAATCTGGTAGTGCATTGGATCGATTATTATTATTAGTGATTCCTCCAAATTTATCAGCGGCTGAGGTAATTTCATTAAAATCCCCACAAAGGATCCAAGGTTGTGCATGGGATGCAGAGATTTGCTCTAGATTGTCCCATAGCAATTTTCTATTATTAAAACTAGTATTAGCATAAAATAGAGATATAATACAGGGCTGGCTTGATGGACTTACCTGGACATTGCATGTATTTCCTGGTTTGAGGCAGCAATGTGGTCCACTTGCACAACTTCATGCTCCCTCCACAACATGATCATCCCTCTTGAATAGCCATAACATCTACGTGAAGCATGTTGGTGAACCCTAATTCTACCATTAGAGTCTCGTGTGCTGCATCTTTCACTTTTGTCTTAGTGAGACAGACCATATGTGGTGTTGTTCCATGAGAGGATTTCTCTGAGGTTCCTCCAAAAATCCACTCCATTAGCTTCCTGCAGTTCCATAACAATATCTTCATTAGGGGATTGTTTTGGGTTGATCTCTATTGATGGGGCCCTCATGGGGTTCAGGGTAAGAGACAATCATTGATAGTTGAGGTCTTCTTGAGGAGGTTCTTGCTCTCTCATAGTTGGAACCATAATAATGGAGTAAGATAGTGGATCCACAGGGTAGACATGTTTATGGCCATCTTCATAACCAAATGTGGCACACTGACGAGAAATTCATTCTGACTTTTGGGACAGGGTGAGTGTCAGAGGCTCCGTTATTGTGATGTTCTGAAGAACTTGATCGGTTATTCTTGCCTGTAAGGGGCCTATACTCGATGTCCCTGGTGGTGATGGAGGGGAGTCCAATTATTGTAGCTCCTCGAGGAGGAATTGTGGTAAGAGTGGTACAACCTGTTCTTCTTCCTGGTGATCTAGCAAAGCATGTTGGGGATCCGTAGTTGGTGATGATCTCCATGATTTGGGTGGTGGGGGTGTATTTCAGCACGTTGGGGGCTCCACTACCTATTAAGTGGTCGCTACTACTTGCATGTCTAAGATCGGATTGCTTAGTTAAGAGCAATTATTTCTTTGAACTACAGCAGCAGGTGCGCGTGTTGTATCCTCATGTTGGAGTGCAGTACTTGTAAGACATAGTGCGGCAATGTGGCTGTGTTATCCTTCAATAAGGTCTGTTGTACCATGTATTCGTAGTTCCAATGGCGTGGTAGTGGTGCTTGTGGCTGCATTTGTGGTAGTCCTTTCTCCTTTGGATGTGGTGGTGGTGCGCGTAGCGTTTGACTGTAGTATTGTTGGTGGTGCAAGTGTAGGCTATTTTTGTATGCCTACAAAAATTGGTAGGGGTTGTAGTACCCGTTCAAAGGGTAGCTGAACCCCATTGGAGCAAATGAGGCTTAGAGATAGAAAGTTTGGCTCACTAAGTGGACTTGGGTGTCTATTGTTCTTGGTAGGTGATGAGTTGGGAAGGGTGGTTGCTGGTAACGAACAGCGTTGCCCATAGATCGCCTGATTGGTTCCCCGTAGTTCGGACAAACATTGTTTCTCAGTGGTGATCAAGGAATGTTTGAGGTTTGATGATTGTGAAAGTTCTTCTTTGGGTTGTGAGATGGTGGAGTTTGAGACAGAGGGGGTATAATGGAGTTGGGCAAATAGCACGGGAGTAGGGTTTTGTAGGGGGTCATCTTTGCAATGGAGGTTAATAGGATATGACCTCCCGGTAGTGGAGTGATCTGAATCCATTCTCCCAAAGATTGATTTGGCGTATCATCGCTTAGTTGTGCATTTAATGCACTGGCCTGTGTAATGATTTGTACCCTAGTTGGGGTGGGGGTAGCGTTTGGTAGAGAGGGTTTGTTCCTTTTGTGGGATATATCTAGTTTGGATATATTTGAGACTAGTTCTTCATTAATGGTTTGAAGGCCTTGTATTCTATGTTTGTCAGAATTTTTGGTAGGAAAGTTGTTTCCATAACGGGCTTTTTTGGTTTAATTATTTCAAGTGGTGTAATAATAGTAGTGGGGTTATTTAGAAATTTTGTTGGAAATGTCCTTTTTGGTTTTTTTGGGTGCATTTATTTCAGGTGGTGTAGTAATAGTAGTGGTGTTATTTAGGATCTGTTTGTTGGAAATGTCATTTTTGGATTTTAGGGGGAGGGGGGCAGAGGTGAATTGATTGTTTGGGGGTGAGTAGGTATACAAGTAATTGTTACCTGATTTGGTAGTGGCTTAGGTATGGTCTAGGGTAGCACCAGGTGGCAAGGGTTTTGATAAGACTGCGAAGGGGTTGTGTGTGTGGGTAGGTGATATGTCTTATGGTTTGTGAATTTTTTCCACGTTGTATTGGTGGGGCAACATCCTCCCCTTCAGATGTAGTCGTGGATCCTTTACTCTCACTTGTGATTTTTTGCCCAATTTGTGGTGTGGTAGGAGCCACCTGGTTTAGTTGATCTGGGTGGTGTGGCTTGAATTTCTCTTGTGGGGGTGAATAGGTGTTGTGGATACTGTAATGGATTTTTGGAGACAATGTTAGATTAGTTGCTGAGTAGTCAAGTCCAATGGTGTGACTTCATCTATCTTGAGTTGGCATAGAACTCTTTTCTTCGTAATTTTTGGTGATGTCTGTGGGGTCGCTTTTCTTTGATAAGCTTCTTTTTCCTACAACTGTGTTGATTGCACGGGTGTTGATGACTTGAGTTGTGCTTGGTTTTTGGGTACTGGACTGCTCTTTTCCTTTTCTTTTTGGATATACCATAGTTTTCAAGGACCGTCGACTGAGTCATGTTTTGGTTTTCGTCATTTTTTGGTGTATTGACCTGTGGTCCTTTCTTAGCTGTGCATTGATTGTGTTTATGTATTAAACATACACACAGAGGACATAGTGGATTTTCGTCTTTGTAGTTTATTTGTTGGAGATAGGTTCCCAATAGCACTGATGTTGGCTTGGTTTTCCCTATTGGTGCCAGATGTTTAACCAAAAATAGAATTCTCGGTCAAATTCAATATTTAGAAGAAAATGGGTTACTGATAACCAATATTTACTTCACTTTCCCAACAATCTTAGGAAAAAATAGAAAAAAGTGATGGAGATGATTAGCAAAGACAAATAAGGAATGGACTAGCAATCAATCCACGAAATTAAGGCTGAAACGTTCAAGCATAAACCAAAGAATTATAGTATGAATTTCAGTAAAAATCGGTACTTGTCCTTACAAATGAAAATTTTATCATTATATAGGAGCATGCAATCATAACAATTCTCATGCTTAATTTGGACTAATTGAGGGCATTAATTGTATTGATTGCCCATTACCGTAACTGGCATATTTATGACTAAAGATTTCTTATTACTGCTCTTGATTCCCCTTCCTTATTTACTTCTGGTTTTTGTATCTTCCCTTCTTTGCAGTCTTCATTCATTTCGTTCTCGTTTCTCCTTTGACAACTGTTAGGCTCGGTTCTTTTTTATTATGCTACCCCGTGGGTGTTTCTCGCGTACCTTCCATGCATTCTTAATTCCATTAATTGAGAATGCCATTTGTCGCTATATCGACGCTCCACGCGTCATGCCTCATCAGCTTAGATGTTCCACGTGTCATGTCTTTTTCCAATAATACAGCTAGTCTCCCCACTTTCTGAATATTCAGGAAGTGGTAATCTTTTATGGCAGGAATTCCTTTCCTCCATTTCTTGAGTACCATCATGTCTTTTTCAGAATCTCTGATTTGGTCACTAGCTCCGTAGGTCCCTAAGGAACTTCTCTCGTCACTAGTCACTATGGCGAAGGTTAGCAAGCCTTCTCCCAGGTCAGCAGCGAGGTCAGCTCCATCTCCTCTTTCCTTTGTCTTTGTGTCGATGTGTCATTGTCACATCTATTTAATGCCCATGCCATGTGGCTTCTTATGATTGGCTCTACAGTTTCTCAGCACCTTTTAGGATTCTTTTCCTACAGCTGTGCTAGTCACGAAGTGACGGTTCCATTAAGACGCTTCATAATGATAAATTTTAACGATGATTGTATCTTCTTACAAAATACTTCATTCGTTTTGATTTCTTGGAGTTTTCCTTCTTCAGTATCCATTACATTACTCTTTCTTTGTATTTCTGCATCCTTTCTTCTGTATTTCTTTGGATAATCATGTCTCGACAATGCCAAAATCCTCACAAAGTTGTGATTGTTGATGAACTTGCTCTTTCTACTGCACCTACTAGATGTAGGTGAGGTGGTAGACTTCGTAGCCTTGGTTCATTATCTAACAGTGGTTCCTCTTCTTAAAGTAGTTCTGCTAGGCCATATTCTTCTAAACCTAGGGCTCTTTTAACCCCTAGATCTTCTTCTAGGAATAAATATTTAAATGAACATGTATGTGAACCTATAGTTGCAGGAATTGTTCATCAAGAATTTTCTTTTACAACTGATCGTGAAACCATGAGAAATCAAGTTTCTTCTATAGCTTCCCTCAATCCTGCTGAACTTTACCCAAGTTTAATCACTATCGGTCTTCTTTCCTTGGTTCTTCGAGAGTGTTATTGGAAAACGAATTTCTCAGTTTTAGTCCCTGGTGCTAACCAAAGAATCACCTCTTATCATGCCGATTACTCTTTGCTTATACCTACCCTTTTACTTTGGGGTTCAATCCTCATATTGATCCAGTTTTCATTGAGTTTTATCATTACTTTAACGTGTGTCTTGGCCAGATTGACCCTATTGTGTGGAGGACTGTTGCATGTCTTCACTGTTTGTCAGATCTGGTTTCCGTCCCTTTTACCTTTCAACATTTGTTTCATCTTTACTCCCCCAAGTTGTTTCGTGAAGGAGTTTTTTCTCTCGTGGCTAGAAGTAAGAGAGAGTTGGTTAGCCCTGAAGATGATCGAGACCGTAGTTGGTATGCCCGTTTTATTGTTGCCCTCACTAGTGGATTAATGGGTGAAGAAAACATGCATTTCCCAAATAAATGGAACTTTGCACGTAAGTTTTGATTTTCATATATCTTGAATAATTTTATGTAATCACATACCCGTTTTTCAGCAACCATAGAAGTCTTTGATGAGATTCCCGACTTCTGTGCTTGGGTAGAAAAGATGCTAGCTGCTGCCCCCGTGGACAAAGGATCTTGGAAATTCGTTTCTCAAAAGTTTTGTTGGAAAGTGAAGGCACACGAAACTATAATTCTTCTTTTCCTCTTACTTTTTTATACAAGAATTTCTCATCATTACCTTTTCTATTCGTTAGGATTTTCTATTCGTGGCATTAGTCTCGCATCTATCCCATCAACCAGACTTTCTGTGGGTCTGGTTCAGGAATGAATTTTGAGTGCTTCTTCCTCCAAAAGGAAAACTGACGAAGCCCGTGACTCTAATGATGAAGAAGAAACAATGGAAATCTTTGGAGAGAAAGCCACGCGTTAGGAGACGTGTGGTTTTTTATGATGAAACTCCTCTCTCTCATGACCTTCCCTCAAGTGTAATTCCTTTCAGACTCCTAGATAAGCCAGAGAACATTCCTTTAGTGATTTCTAATAAAGATGTTGTTGATCTTCCACCAAGTTCCGTTGATAGATTGTTCGCTTAAGGCTTCGAGGGTGAAGGATATTTCGAGCCTGTTTTTGAAGAATTTCCTCTTGCTTCCCTTCCAGCTTCATCTACCATCAACCCCCCAGTGCCTTTACCTGACGTTACTCTGGTTGTTACTCCCATGGCTTATTCTCATGCAGAGGCTGAACCTTATAGAAACAAGAGGGAGATGAAAAGAGTTGTAATTGAGGTTCCTAAAGGTGGGAACTTATTGAGAAAATCTGGTCAAGCCGATGTGTGGTTCAAGCCACTGATAGGCCTCGTAGAGAAGAAAAAGTTAGAAAGCCATAACTCACTGACTTTAGTGAATGACATTGTTCATTCTTCTTTGAAGGTACGAGCTTAATTATATTTATTTTCTTCTTTTTTCCTCATTCATAACTCTTCCTCCTTTACCTTTTTGCAGATTAATTTGATTGGTACAGAGCTTATGAAAAGAGTTTCTCAGGCGGACCAGCAAGTTATAGAATTGCACACCGAGACTGACAACTGGAAGGAACAATTCGAAGGTCTTCAACTGGAAAAGGAAGTTCTTGTAGAAGAGAAGAATGCTTTGGAGCGTCAAATGAGGATGGTTTATGTCGAGTTAGCAGTTGAAAAAGCCTCTTCCAGTCAGGTTGTAAAGGGCAATGATATATGGGAATCCTCTTTTGTTGAACAACTTTCCAAGGCAACTGAAGAGATAAGGAGTTTGAAAGAACTCCTCAACCAAAAAGAGGTTTACGTGAGAGAGTTGGTTCAGACACTTACCCAAGCTCAAGAAGATCTACGCACCTCTACAAATAAACTTCAGTTCTTGGAAAGTTCTTTCGCTCCTTTGAAGTCGGCTTTTGATGCCTCGAAAGCAGAGAAAGAAGAGTTGAGAGCTGAGATTGGCCAGTGGGAGAAAGATTATGAGGCTCTTGAGGATATGTTATTGTTAGATGTGAGATAGCCCTTCTTGAAAACTCGCGTCAAGACTCTAATTGAAGCCAACAAGGAGGGTTTTGACCTTAATGCTTATATTGCTAGGGCTAAAGAAGCAATTGATAAAACTCAGCAATGTCAAAGCTTTTCCTCACCTCAAGATGAAGGTTCCAAGGGTGATAGAGATGGATTTGTTCCTGGCAGAGCTGATGTTCAAGCCTTTTCTTCTCAAGTTAACCCTTCTTCTCTCGTTGATGATACTCCTTAGTTTTCTCCTTTTCCCTATTTTTTGTTAGATTTTATTTCGAACTTCTTTATGTTGTTTTTCCCTTAGCTTAACAACTTTTTTGGAAGTTTTTTTTTGTTACCCCTGTTTCCTTTTTGGAATTTAATGACAAACTAGCACCCTTGTTTTTTCAAGGTTTAATATATATAAATGTTTCAGTTGCTTTTGCGGCATATTATGCTCTTTGATTTTTTTGACTTTTGAGCTTGTTTCTTGCATTTAAAAATGCCTTAACAATCCATTACTTTGATAAGCACGAATTTTATAAAAGAGGTCCCTTTTATGTTAAAGACACTGATGAAGATGATGTCTCATCTTTATATTGATGAAAATATATGAAACATGAAGTAGACATGAAAAAAAAAATAATTTGAGGAAGTTCTATGTTTTGAAATTTCAAATAAATTTCGTACATCATTTTCATGATTGCTCGTACAACACTTTCATAACTGCTTTTGTTGTACCAGATTTTAAAATACAAAATCAGGTCTATTATCTCATGACTAAATTTTTGCCTCAACCTAAAACTCGTAGGAATATTTAATATCTTGCATCCTTTTCGCAAGTTCATACTCCTTTGAAAAATTCAAGAGGTAGGTGTCTTATATATGCATAGTCCCCCCAATGTTGGAGCTTTGAAGCATGAAATCTCAAACACTGTATTACTCCTTCCTTTTGGTCCATTCCTGAAAAGGAAAATACGAACAGGACTCAGAGATATTTATTTAGATGATGACCGCATAACTCTTTTTCAATCAAACAGTTGCAACCTAGACCGATAATAAATTAGTATTCCACGTGCCTTTTGGGTTTAATATCATGATTTGGTACGAGCTAGATTTTTTTCCTATCATCAAAAATGGTTAGTAAAACTCAAAAGAACAAAACAAAATTGAACTTGTGTGATACATGACCATGGGTAGTTTCCTTGTCTAGACGTAATACTTTTTCAAATGAAATGCATTCCAGTTTGATAGTAGTACCTTTCCATCCATGGTTTCTAATTTGTATGCTCCCTTTCCAGCGATGCCTCGAACCCTATAAGGTCCTTCCCAATTTGGACTCAACTTTCCCGCGTGGCCGCTTTTGTTGATCGGAACACCTTTTTGAGGACGAAGTCCCCAATCTTGAAGTATCTCAAATTAGCTTTCCTGTTGTAATATCGCTCAATCATCTGTTTTTGAGCCGCCATTCGAATTAATGATTCTTCTCTCCTTTCTTCTAATAGATCCAAATTTACTCGTATCTCCTCCGTATTTGCTTCCTCAGTAGCATGTGTGTATCTCATACTTGGTTCACCTATATCTACAAGAATTAAAGCTTCTGGACCATATACAAGGGAGAATTGAGTCTCACCCGTACTTTTTTTGGTTGTCGTTCGATAAGCCCACAACACCCCCCGTAACACTTCCAACCATTTGACTTTTGATTCCTCTAATCTCTTCTTCAAGTTATTAATGACAACTTTGTTTGTTGATTCAGCTTGTCCTTTAGCTGCATGGTGGTAAGGTGCATATGTAATCCGTTTAATCTGCAAACTTTGAAGAATTCTGTGATTTTAGTGCTTATAAACTGCGGGCCATTGTCACACACGATTTACTTTGGAACTCTAAATCGACAGATAATGTTTTTCCAAATAAAGTCCCTGACTTCTCTTTCTCGCACCTGTTTGAATGCACCTTCCTCTATCCATTTTGAATAATAATATGTTAAAACTAATAGAAATTGTACCTTTCCCTTAGTTTGAGGCAACTGGCCTACAATATCGATGCCACACTTCATGAAAGGCCATGGTGAAATAACTGAATGTAACAGTTTTGTTGGGCGGTGCATGTTATTGTTATATCGTTGACATTTATCGCACCTGGCTACAAAGCTTTCTGCTTCTTCTTAAATTTTTGGCCAATAATACCCTGCTCTTGTTAATGTCTTTAACAATGATCTTCCCCCAGTGTGATTGCCCCAGTGCCCCTCGTGTACTTCCCTCATCAAATACCCCATTTGCGATAGACCGAGGCACCGTGCTAAATATTCATCAAACATCTTTCGATATAAATTTTCACGAATTAAGCAAGACCAGGCGACTTTTTGGCGAAGCAATTGTGACTTCTTCTTGTCCTCGGGTAAGATTCCATACTGCAAAAAGTTCACAAATTCATTCCTCCAATCCCAAGTTAGATTATTCAAATTTACCTCGCTCTTGTCTTGGTCAAGTGTTGAATGAAACAAATGTATCACGATAGCATTTTCTGCATTTGTTACATCCGTGATAGACAAGAGATTTGCCAACGCATTTGCTTCTGCATTCTCTTCCTTGGGTATCTGCACGCCTTTCCACGACTGGAATTGTCTAAGTAATTCCCGTACCTTTTCTGGGCATTGTTGCATTCGCCCTTCTCTTGCCAAGTAAGTCCCCTGCATATGGTTAACCACCAACTACGAGTCACTTTTGATCACAATCTTCTCTATACTAAGTTCTCATGCCAATTCCAAACCTACAATCACAACTTCGTACTCTGCCTCATTCTTATTGATTGGATAACATTTTATTGCTTGCCATATGACTTCCCCTGAAGGTGGAATTAGAACAATTCCTAAACCCGCTCCTTTAACGTTTGAAGAACCATAAGTAAATAATGTCCAAGTCCCCCTATTAGATTCAGTGAATACTTGTAGTTTCTTTTCTGCTTCGGGAACTAAATTCGTGCTGAAATTCGCTACAAAATCTTGTAAAACCTGCGATTTTATTGCAGTTGTGGGCTGATATACGATATCATTCTCACTGAGTTCTATTGCCCATTTAGCTAATATACCTAATAATTCTTGTTTATGCAATATATTCCTCAAGGGGGAAGCAGTTATCACAGAAATAGGATGACACTGGAAATAAGGTCTTAACTTCCTAGATACCATAATTAACGCTAAAGCAAGCTTTTCCAAATGGGGATACCATGTCTCAGCATCTAGCATAATAAATTGGGGATTGTTTACCTTTATCTTCTCATACCAACACCTCACTTACCGCTAGTTTTGACACAGCAAGATAAATGAGAAGCTTTTACCGTCTTTTGATTTGGCTAGCAAAGGTGGATTTGATAGATATTATTTTAGGTCCTTGAGGTTTTGTTGGCATTCGTCAGTCCATTCAAACTGCTTTTGCCTTTTTAATACTGAAAAAAATTTAAAACTCTTTACTGATGACTTTGATATAAACATCCCCAAGGCTGTTATTCTTCCTGTAATCTCTGCACTTCATGTTATTCTTTGATATCTGGTATTTCCTCGATAGCTTTGATCTGTGTAGGATTAACTTCAATACACCTATTAGAAAAGAGAAAGCCTAAAAAATTACCTGAAGCCACGCCAAAAGTGCATTTTTCTAGATTTAGCTTCATATTGTATTTGCGGAGAATATCGAAAGTGTCTGAAAAGTGTTGAAAATGATCTTCCGCCTGTGCTGACTTGACCAGCATATCACCAATATAGACTTTCATAGTTTCCCAGATGTTCTTGAAAAATTTTAGTCACCAACCTTTGATACGTGGATCTAGTATTTTTTAAACCAAAAGACATGACTTTATAAGAGTAAGTCCCCCTGCATGTGATAAACGAAGTTTTTTCTTCATCTAAAGGGTCCATTTTTATTTGGTTATATCCTGAATATGCATCTAAAAATCTCAAAAGTTCATGTCCTGCTATGGAATCGATTTGTTGATCTATATGCGGTAAAGAAAATGAATCTTTAGGGCAAACTTTATTTAGATCTGTATAATCTACACAAACTCACCATTTTCCATTCTTTTTAGGAACTACCACGGTATTAGCTAACCAGTTATGGTACTTTAACTCTCGTATCGATCCAATTTTCATAAGCTTTTGTACCTCATCTTGGATTACCTAATTTTTGAAGGATCCTTGCTTCCTCTTCTTTTGTTTGACAAGTAGGTATGATGGGTCCTCATTCAATTTGTGGCTCATTTCCTCCGGTGGTATACCTGCCATATCTAAATGTGACCAAGAAAATCAATCTATGTTATCTTGTAAATATTTAATTAACTTACCTTTCATTTCTGGGCTTAAATTTGCTCTGACGTAAACTTTTCCGTCTGGCCAGTGTGTAAATAGAATTATAGCTTCGAGTTCTTCAGTTGTTGTCTTAATATTTTCATTTTCTTCTGGCTCTTGAATAACATCGGGTCTTGATACAATGTCAGTCTCTCCTGGTATGCCTTCAGTTGAGGTCTTTGTACCAATATCCTCAATCGAGTTCTGTAGTTGCTATTTCGCGTCTGCATCATTGGTTACCATGCTTGAAACTACCACCGAGTTGATACTTCTTGAAGCTTGCTGATCTCCACGGATTTGATGGATTCCTCACTGTAAAGGAAATTTGATAATTTGATGTAATGTGGATGGGACGGTATCCATATCGTGAATCCACGATCTTCCCATATGTCATGTCTGCGTCTATCACCTGGAACTTCGTATCCGTAACAACTCGTCTACAAACGTGGTGAGCAAAACTTCCCCTTTTGTAATAACACTTGAATTATCAAACCCGGTCAAGGATCGTGCCTTTGATATCACCTTGTCATTAGCTTGCATTTTGTTCACCACCCTTAGTAAAATGATGTTCACTGAACTACTTGGATCAATCAAAACTCATTTTACGTTAGTATCGTGTACAAGTAAACACATTACCAATGCATCGTTGAGAGGAATCATAAATCCATCTTCATCTTCATCATCAAATGTTATATTGTCTCCATCCAAGACTTGGCGAACTCGCTTCCCATGAGTAACCATGACTTTTGACGTATTTTTTGCAGATGTATAAGTTACACCATTGACCTCATCTCCCCTAGTTATTACATTGACTGTTCTTTTTTGTGATTGAGGTTTTGGGGGTCATGTATGTTGTTCATATATGATTCTTCCTTTCTCACTGAATAGGTCAGGTAGACAACCCTGCTTCAACAAATGCTCAACTTCTCCCTGCAGTAATCTACAATCTGTTATTCTATGGCCATGATCACTGTGAAACTCACACCAGAAATCTGGATTCTTTTGCTTGGATCTGATCTCATTCCTTTGGGAAACCACACATTATCTCTCATACCTCTTAAAACAGCTACTAACTCGGAGGTGCTGACATTAAAGCTGTAATCTTTTATCCTCGCATGTGTAGTAGAATCGTTGCTTCGTGCATCCCGTTCCTTTATGAACCTAGATGAGGAACTCGTATCCTTTTGCCTCGGTCTTGAGTCAAATCGTGCGCTTTCTTGTTTAGATCGAGGGTATCACCCAGCAGGTCCCATGTAAGGTTCGTACCTATTTTTTTGTGTCCTTTTTCTGACTCTGAACGTCTTGATTCTACTCTTTCATCGGTTCTTGGATGAGCGACCGTATCTTCCTTTATTCGCAACTTTGTACTGTATCTGTTGTACATATCGTTCCAAGTTGTTGCTAGGGATTCTCGCAAACTTTCCTTCAATCTTTTCGTGGCTTTTGAACTTTTCTCGTTTAAATTGCTCGCGAATGCCATAACTGCTCAGTTATCAGGTACCCAAGGCAACATCATCCTCTCCCGCTGAAATCTATCTACGAATTCCCTTAATTTTGTATTCCCCTATTTTACCTTAAAGATGTCTTCCATCCTTTTTTCAACCTTCTGAGCTCCCGAATATGCTTTTATAAATGAATCTGCAAGCTCAACAAAAGAATCAATAGAGTTTTCAGGTAAAAGAGAATACCATGTTAACGCTCCTTTCGTGAGTGTTTCACCAAATTTTTTAACCAAAACCGATTTGATTTCTTGCTTGGTTAAATTGTTGCCTTTCAAAGCCAGTTGTGAACGCAGTTACATGATCTCGAGGGTCAGTTGCTCCATCATATTTTGGAATATCAGGCATTTAAAACTTTTTAGGAATTGGCAAAGGCGCTGCACTTGGCTTCCAGGGTTATTGTGAATACTTGTCAATATCCACCTCTTTGATCACGGGTGTCACGCCTGGTATTTGCTTTATGCGATCGTTTTGCTCCTTCAATTATTTCTGCAAAGTTAGCACCAAACTTTGTAAATCAGAATTATTTGGTGTACTTGACCCTCCATCACGAGATCCGTTAGGAGTTCCTCCACTTCCAGAATTGTCAAGCCCCGAGCGTGGGTTTTCTAGGGTCGCCGTATTGACTGGTGGAGGAGTTTGTGGCGTATTGGGCAATTCTCTAACGAAGGCTTGAAGAACATTATTCACGTGATCTTCTATCAATTGCTTTAGAGCGTCTTGTTCTACAGTTTGTTCGTCCCCCTGTTGATCATTAGCGTGTGATGTAGACCTTTCAAGTGAACCTTCACGGGATTGTTGATGGGATCCCGTTGGAGAGGGGAGAGACGGAGTTCCATCCTGTTGGTTCAACTGGTCATTTTCATTAAAAGTTGACATAGTTGGTTGTCAAAAAATAGAATTTGAAAAATAAAAAGATTATCAGATTCTCATATGCGCAATATGTTCAAGAGCCAAATCTATCAGTAAATACACATTGGATTAATCAATTTTCAGAAAATAAAGTATATGCATTCGAAGTTAAATCTCAATCAAGATCAATACATGCTTATAATAGCTTGAACATATATAATATGTCACTATATTGTATTATTGTTAAATTAAAAGGATTACGACGAACTTAATTCTGTTAGGTTTTAAATGACATGGTGTCATCTACTTTAATTGAAGATGAAAGCAATGGCGTAGCCATATACATTGAGGGTTCATCAAAAAATTATATTGTGTATATATATTTATATTATGTATATAGATCGAAAAATATATTTTATATATATATATTAAATTTTGAACACGCTTCGCGAATTTCTGACTTGGACACTTGATGAAAGTAGTACTCACTAGTAACGACGTTGAACATAGATGAAAACGAATGAATGGATCGCTATGGAAAATGTAGTACAACTCTGTATAGGTACTAAAAACTCTGGGAGTCGTCGTTCTAGATAACCAATTAGGTACTTCTTGACTGTTTTGCTTTGTGGCTGAGGTTACGTGTTTTGATATACTTTACAATGTTGCATTCAAATGGAAGTTCATTTATTCCTAATTGAGAAAACTTTCAACATTCATTATCTTGATTCATACTGAAAACTTTTTTGACGTGAATTTATCGTTTATTAGAAAGTTTTTCTACGGCAGGAAGGTAATAGGTCAAAACTCGTACACATGCAGTATTAAATTAAATGTTTATATAATGATTATCATGTTATATTTCTTAACGAAAGCAAAATAATATCCATGCCTAAGAAAATCACTGCATTGTATTACACATATTGTGAATGGAAATATGGGGAAAAAGAGTGTATTAAATGAATCTTTTTCGACGTAGTCATTTAAAAATATACTTGTCTCTTCTATGGAAAATAAAATTCCTCATGTATTTAATTTTCAAGAAATGTTTCACTTCTTACTTTGCATTTGGTGTCTTTGCCATTTCTTCCAAGTTAATATGCATTCCCCCTGAATCCCATTATCCTTTTGACTTTCCAAATTCTTACATGCATTCCCATTCGCTTATTTTCACCTATAAAATTATACTAATCACAAGCTTTTCTTCATAATGTCTCATCATTCTTGAATACAATATCAACTCTCATAAACCCTTGTCATGAAAATGGTCAATACTAAATCTCGCACTCTTTTTCCTACCATACTCTTTTTAGCTTTCTTTCATCTTTCTTTGATTTCTTGCCGAAAAATAGTATGCACTCGTGGCGAAAATGATTTCACTCTTGATCTTATCCACCGCGATTCTCCTCTTTCACCTTTCTACGATCCATCAAAGACTCCATCAAAGCGCCTTCGAAACGCGTTCCACCGCTCATTTTCACGGGCATCTTTCTTCAAGAAAAATTCCTTTGCTAGTGCTAATGACACAATCCAATCAGATATTTTTCCAATCGCAGGAGAATATGTCATGAAAATCTCTATTGGAACTCCACCAGTTGAAATGGTAGCCATAGCTGACACTGGTAGTGACTTAACATGGACACAATGTATGCCTTGCACTAATTGTTTCCAACAATCAGCCCTCATTTTTGATTCCCAAAAAAGCTCTACATATAAAACTGTAGGGTGTAATACTGAAGAATGTGCATCACTAGGGACTTCTTCTTGTGTGAAAGAAAATATTTGTGAATATCAAATGAGTTATGGTGACCAATCACAAACTATTGGTGACCTTGCTTTTGAGAAATTCACATTTCCTTCTACTTTTGGAAATAATGTTCCCATTCCTAATGTTATCTTTGGTTGCGGTCATGACAATAGTGGCACATTCAATAACTATACTTCTGGTATTATTGGCTTAGGTGGTGGTGAAGTTTCAATTATCAACCAATTGGATAAAGAAATCAATGGAAAATTCTCTTATTGTTTAATCCCAATTCCATTACAATCATCAATTTCTAATGCCACGAGTCACATAAACTTTGGCAGTAGCGCCATTGTCTCTGGCTCTAACGTCGTTTCAACTCCCTTAATAAAAAAGGAACCGTCTACGTTCTACTATCTAAATCTGGAAAGTATTAGCGTTGGAGATAAGATAGTGGATTTCAAGTCTTCTACTACTGGTGATGACGGTCAAGGGAACATTATAATTGATTCTGGTACGACATTAACATTGTTGCCTAGCGAATTTTACTCGAGTTTGGAATCAACGTTAGTGGATTCGATCAATGCTACTAAGAAAGATGATCCTTCGGGCACTTTTGGTCTCTGTTACGAGTCTGAGAATGGTACTATCGATGCTCCCAAGATTGTCGCGCATTTTACAGATGCAGATTTAGAGTTGTCGACTTCGAGCACGTTTGCAGATGTGGAGGAAGGTTTGGTTTGTCTTACAATAGTGCCAGCAGAGGAAGTTGCTATTTTTGGAAACTTGGCGCAGGCGAATTTCCTTATTGGATATGATCTTGTTGCCAACAAAATATCGTTCTTGCCTACAGATTGCACTAGCTACTAAGGATTTAGTTATAGTTGAAAAGTTTATTCAATGAATTTGGCTTGGCTACCTAGTGTTTTTTTTTTCCATATTCGTTTGTTGGTCTTTTAATGCTATTAGCAGTAATTAGAATGCTCTTGATCAATTCGTGATGACTTATATTTGTTAGATTAGTTAGTGTTTGATGAGAGTATTTGAGAAGAGGTTGTTTTGTCCCTCGTTGGAAAAAGAAAGAAAGGAAGAGGTGTTTAAAAGTACTTCCTTGTCTTATATAGTTTGAATATTTTTAAGGGTGTTTTGGAGGAAAATTGAAATTTGGCTATATTATTAATAGTCAAGATTGGGCACTTGGGCTAATTAAGTAGCCCGGAATTAATATTTTAGTCACATATTATTTAATTAATTAAAACGTAAAGAAGGTGACTATTGGTTTTAAAAGGTGCCTGTTATGAAGAGATAAGTCTGTTGATTCCTAGAGGTATTATAAATACCTATTTCTTCTCTAAAACGAAATCATCCAAAAAATCCCATCTCTTTCTCTTCTACTTATTTTCTACAACTCACAAATATTCTGTTCATGTGGGAAATCCGAGTTAATTGCTGAAACTCGAGTCGGAGGCTTTGTAAAATCCTGGAGGAATTCTGCTATTATCCCTGCAGCAATTAGTGGGAAGCTTAAATTCCTTAAGGACAGTGAATACACTATCGAAGCCAAATTATTTCATCTCAATTCTTTTAACTCTAATAATATTTACTTTATTCTTATGCTTATCAATTGAGATGGAATTATTTTTATGTGTTTTAAGTAGTTGTTCTTAGTCCTGATGCTTTGTTTTTTTTTCTTATTGTTTATGCTTCTTAAAGCTTGAAACAGTTTTTTGTGAAGATTCACTACTAAAAAACTGGCTAATTTCGTCCAGGAAAACCGACCGAAATCGGTCAGAATTTGAGAAAATATAACCGATTTTCGATCGTTTTTAATTAGTCGGAAAAAATGATGGTCGCTAAGGTGTTGCGATCGAAATCGGTCGAAATTTTCCAATCGAAAATGGTCGGTTAGTTCAATGCGTTGACTGACAACCAAACTACATATACTGACCGAAATCAGTCGGAATTTTAAATATATAATAATTTTAGAAATCTTATATATATATATATATATATATATATATATATATATATATATTTGTATCGCATTATACTCCCCAGCTCGAGATATCATAGCACCACACAATATTATATATTATTACTATATTACTAATTAGTACTAGTATATATTATCATTATTATTTTATTGAATTCTAATTCTAAATATATAATATTAAATCTATTACTAAGCACTAACTATAACCTTTCCTATTTTTGCTTATTTTTTGTTAGTCCACAGTTGTTGGACTCTATGGCATCAAAGCTCAACTTATAAGATGGAAACGCTCACATCTTTCAACTGATGTGGGACAAGAGCATAATTTCAAATATTCCGACCGAAATCGGTCGGAATTTTTGAAAATTTTTAATAAAATTTTTCCCATGGAAAAACCCACTACTTCTACCCCCATGGAATATTTATTTACTAATCTATTCATTTTATTTGTTTGTTTGTTTCTTTTTTATGAAAAAAAGAAGAAGAAGAAGAGTGCATTAAATAAGAATTCCATAAATTAATAAAAAAATTATTTCAAATAAATAAAATTATGATTACATTTTAATGTAAAAATATGCTTAGTTATTTTTTCTAAAATTTCATTTATAATCCTGAAATAACACATTAATTGTTTTATATAAAAAATTATATTAACTAACCGGAATAAAATATATCGTACATTGGTTCAGTAATTGGTATATAAGCTATATGCTATATTCAATATATATATATATACACACACACACACACCCACACGCACACACTATATTGAAATTTACCAACCAGTAATTTCATTAAATTTATATTTTAATTATCTTATAATTGTATTTCCGGCGGAACTCGGTCGGAAAAATTTAATTAAAACTTATTCCGGTTTGTAAATTTTATATATATATAGTTTTTGTTATATTAAAAATCAATTGCCTTGGGCGAGAAAGCATAATTTTAAATTTACCGACCGAAATCGGACGGTATATTTAAAATATTTTAACTAAAAATTATTTTTGTAGATAATATACAAGTATGACCAGGTCTTGATCAAATGTTGATCAATTTTCGAGCGAAATCGGTCAAAATTGTTATATATTTGTCGTGAGACCACTATTTTTCTTGCCAGAAATATTTTTTTTTGACTTTTGCGACCAATTTACTTAATTTCTGACCGACTTGGGTAAATTTTTTTTCGACCAATTTTGATCAATATTCTGTGGACGAACTTTAACAGTTTTGCAGTAGTGATTTGCGACAAGTTCAATAGCAGTCTCACTGAAAGAGGACTTGGAAAGGTTACATTTGATTGGCCAATTACAGTAAGGGGAATATAGTTAATAAATTCTGCAATTCATAATTAAGGTGGACCAAAGATTGTAGTCACCATTACATCAGGTTTCCCTACTCAGTGGCCTTGTCCTAAAGATGGTCCAACCGTCAACTTGCTTAATTAGCTTAATTATTCCATCTATTTTGTGATATGTGTCTTAGTAACTAGGCGTGAAGTTTAAAATAGAAAAGATAATTTATTTTTATTTTGTGGTCTTATATGATATAAATTACCAAAAATGAATTGAGAATATGTAGTAGTGATTAATATATAGGTGTCTGTGTTAAATTAGGCCATTCAAATTCAATATATATATATATATATATATATATATATATATATATTTATATAACGTCCATAAATAAAACTTGAATACATTGAAAATAAGGTGGGAAGTTAAAGTCTCTATTCAACTTCTATCTCTATATGAGATATAGTCTGCTGTAACTGATGTCAAAATTATTATATATACTTTATACTCTTATTTACCCTATATTCTATATAAAATGTTGATGATTTGTGTAACGTTTGAGCTTAATTAAATTATTTTATGTGTACGGATACTTGAACACGAAATAAAGAGAAGATTGCACAAATTGGCACAAAAATAATGATGTAGAGCACGTAGTGAAATTGGTGCCTTACACGGAACAAGGCTTGAAAATGGTTCTCCGGTGCTAGGCAAGGAAAAAATGGTGCTCCAGAGGGTGCTAGGCAACCAAAAGTCGGCGCCCATGATGCCTTGCGAGGCTTAAGGCACCAAGAATCGAGCCCCAGACATCGACAGCGCTAGGCGAGCTCCAGGGCAAGGTTGATTGGGCACAACGCGCCAAGCCCTATTCCAAAGCTTTTTGGACGCCTAGTCAGTTTAAGACATAGTTATTTCGGTCCTAATTGTAACATAGCATATAAATACCTAACCTAGTTTTTAGAGGTTATGACTTTTGAGGAGGAAAAGACGGCCAGAAGAACTGCAAGCACCATATCACAAGAGTTTTTCTTCCGCTCTTCCTTAGTTTATAGATTATATTAATGCTTTCAACTGTTAATGTGATTGTTAGCATGACTATGAGTAGCTAAATTTCTTTCTAGGATTTTGATGGAACCTTTTATAGGAACTCTTGATATGTTTTATTATAATTGAACCTTTTGATTTTTCTATTTGTTCAACTACATGCTTATTTTAGTTAATTGAAGAGCTCTTAATTAATGGTACTTATTTATTATATATCGCTCGAGTGAGAGTATGTATTTAGATAGGTCTTGAACAATGTCGTTGCCTTGGTATGTGAGAGATCAGTACTGCAGGTTTAAAAGCGGGATTAGAGATAACAAAATTTTGGCGTGGTCGTAGTGAGCTGTGAGAAATTATCAGGTAGAGCAGTTCGATAGAATATGTCTAATAAATTATCGAGATTGTTCGAGAGAGAATTATTGTAAGTTAAATGCCCACAATCTGTAGAAAGTAGAGGCGAAATTATAGCTAATATAACAACAAAGATTCGGACAATTGAAAAAATCATAAGTCAAGGCTACCTTAATTTTGTCTACAACCTTTACAACCTGTTTGGATGGTTGTTACTCATTGTATCGTATTGTATTCTTATACAAAAATAATGTTTGTTTTGATTGTTTCATTAAAACTTATTTTGTTGTATTGTTAAATCCATTGTTCTAGAACAATGAAAAACCCCATTTTTGAAATAATTGATTTGTTGTGGTGGGATTGTTTCCTATTTTTCTTTCCAATTATACCCTAACCTATTACTCCATAATTCTATTTTATCCTTTACTTTTTTATTTTTTTTTTATTTTAACTCCAAATCTCCCACCTATAACCTACTTTGTCTTCGTCCCTTTTTTTCTCACAACTTCTGCCACTTCCAACTCCAACGTAAAATTGCTATAGAAATTGCATGAATATAGTTTCTCAATCTATTTACAAGACATATTTAGTGATAAATTAGTAGAATCGGATTTTTTAAAATTATTTTTATGCGTAATTTTTGATAAATTTAATATTTAAACAATTGAGGGTGTTTTAATAAACATATCAGTTACAGTACTGTACGATACAGTCAAACCAAATAACAAAATATTATTTAACAACAACACACAATAATATATCCAAATATTATATTTATAAAACGATACAATACAACACAATACAATACATTATAAAACGATGGGTAACAACCATCCAAACAAGTTGTTAGTCTACCTTTAGTTGATAATATTTTACTGTTTTTTTCACAATCTGCATAACTTAAACATTGTTTGAACTTATGTTCTTAGTGATAGTGAACAGTTACGGCTAAATCTTAGTTCTTTGTGAGATTCAACTCTGGACTATAAAATCGGATTTTATTTGCAGTGGTAGGTCCTTTTCATAAGACATAGTGTTAGCTTCAAGGTTTCACGTATTGATTTTGATGATATCAAACCAGTGTAAGTATTAATCAAAGAACATTTACTTGTGGTAATCATATTCTTGCACATGCCTATTCAAGAAAGAAGATGTTGTTTTATTCGAGAAAGAAGATGCTGATTTATTCAAGAAAGAAAATGCCGGTAAAGATCCAAACAAATATGGGAAAGAGAATATAATGTGATAAATTTATCAAGGAAGACTATTTTCAGAGATTTAATCTCCAAACGTCATGGAAGGAATAATATTTGAAAGTCGTATTTCAAATATTGAATGATTTACTACAATATCAGAAGAAGACTCTATGGAAATTATGGAAGGAAAGTTCTTAAACATCTTGAAAGGAAGGTTGCTAAGAACATGGAGAAGATCTATTATTTTGTGCAAGAAAGATATTATATGGAAAAGATACTACATGGTCAAGGAAGAATATATTCTCTACGGAAAGAAAATATATAATGAATATAGTACAGTTTATATTATGGAAAGAGATTATTTTTCAAGATCAAGAAAGGAATATTTTTAATATAAGAAAAATATATTTTTTATGGAAAGAAAATATATTATGGATGTAGTACAATCTATTATGGAAGGAGATTATTTTTCAAGGGCAACAAAGGAATATCGTATTGAAAACAATATTCAAGACCCAAAGTCAAAGGAAGGGGATCTTGAAATTCTCTTGGGTTGCCAACATAAGAGTTCATACTTGTATAGCCGGAAGAAGAGTTCACAAGTGATGGGTTTTACTACAATTTCAAGGCAATACTATTAAAAAGATTTTCAAGTCACTACAAGCTTTTGATACGGAAATAAATTATATTTTCAAGGTCTATGTAAATATGGGAAGCTGCAAATCAATATTGAAAGCAAAGAAGGGGACAAAACGAGATTTTATTTCCACAAATCAAGAGGCAAGCATCGAGCTGAAAATCAAAAGTGTTTACAGAGAAGGATAGAAGAAGGAAAATAATGAAGTTGTACAAGATTGACCATAAAGGAAGAGGAGCAAAGCTTGAAAAGAAAATTTAAAATTATGCAGAAAAGAAGAAGCAATATGGATGGAATAAAAAGATTGCCTGTGATTTACTACACAAAGAAAGAATATTTATTTGTGGGAAAAAATCAAGATTAGGAAGAATATGTTAAAAGAGCACAAAAAAGATTTCCTTAAGAAGGAAAGTCATCATATATCACATTGACCATGATATAAGGATCATATATTCTGTATTAATGAGAAAAATCAGCAACGGTCATATTGGAAGCAATAATATAAGCTGAAGAGCAACCAAGAAGAAAAAACATGGCAGTCTTTTACACAATTATCTACCCAACTATAAGTTCTTTATTCTACTCTTAACAAGCATTGTAATTCACTTATTTGTGTCTAGAATTCATGGTTTAACACATTATGTGCCTTGCATTTTATGTGTGTTAATGATAAAAATACACTTTGCATGTGCCTAATGGAGTCTATTTCATGTGTAGGTGAATTGGAGACGGAAGTCGAGTTAAATGGATGCATAAACGTTGAAAGTACGCTCAAGATTCAAAAAGGAGTGAACCGGGCTATACCCGGGCGTTTGAGCTGTAAAGCCTGGTCATACCAGGCTTTAGCCGAGCGTTTGGGCTATAAATCCTGGTGAGACCAGGAGTTATCCAGGCGAAAGACCTATAATGCCAGGCCTGGTCAGGCGTTATCCAGGCGTTTGGCCTGTAACGCCTGGCCCCTGATCCAGTCCAATCCGAGTTTTGAAGATTTTAAGTGTTTTCCGATTTGAATAGAATTCTCTTACACGTTTAGGGTTTATCCCAAACATATAAATAGACCCAAAAATATAACTTTGAGGAACTTATGCCATTAGAGTGAAAAAAAGCCCGTGGATTACTACTCAGCGAAGCAAAACATTGATTTTTACATCTTTTATTCATTACTTTGTAGTTCAATTGTGTAAGTTATTTTGGAGTTGATTATTATGAGCATGATTAGCTAATTTCCTTAATATAGGGTTTTGGTGGAACCCGTTGGGGGATGAACTTATTGTGATATTAATATAGTTTGGTTGATTGTTAATCTCTATTTATTCAACTACGTTCTTGTTGTAGTTAATTGAAAGGATCCCCAATTAGCTGGTCCTATTTATTATGTATCTACTTGAGAGAGAGTGCATATTTAGGTAGTTGTTTGAACAACATCACTCCCAGAGTATAGACGAAAGTCATAACCGAGGTTTTAGAAGTTGGATTAGAAATAACGATACTTCGGGTGCAATCTAAAGTGAACTGTAATGCAATCTGGCTAGCGTAACTTGAGAGAGTGCGTCTAGTAAATTATCATAATTACTTGAGAGATATTTATGGTAGATAGAGTGTTCATGATTGATAGAGACAACTAATCAAACTATAAGAAGTATCCGAGAAGGAAGTTCACCGACGGGGGAAACCATAACCTTAAACCTTTATTATAATTGTTTACACCATATTGTTTGTTAATCATTAGTTTATTACTTTTGTCAGTAGAAATAGTAAAACATCACCAATTTATATTCAAAAGTCTTGAGAGAATTGATTAAGTAAAAGTTGCGTATTCTGACGACTTGATTGATACGTAAATTCCCTGTGGGATCGACTCTGGGCGTAATACCCCGAATTATATTTGCAGCGCCCGTTTAGTCTTCCCATAAGACATAGTTGAGCATGATCAAATTTTGGCGCCGTTGCCGGGGAATTAACGATGTTATCAATTGGAGTTGGAAGAAATACAAAATTCTGAAATATAGTCAATTTTCATTTATATATTGAAAGTTTAATGTCTTCTAACTTGGTTGTACTGGTGCATGCCTAGAAACTCATTGAGAATTGGTGAAGTGGTTGAAGCCTTATCAGAACCCGAGAAAGTTTTTAAGGCCCTAAACCGGGCCAACCGGAAAAGCAAACAACAACCATCAATTGAACAACTTGAACCCGACATGGAAGATCCAAACAACAGGAACAACAATGGGGATGGTGTGGTAGACCCAGTTGCGCAGATAGGGGCAGAGGCTCCTTTATATGACTGGGCACAACCCACGACAGAGAATTTGGCCACTGCGATACTAGTCCCTCAAATACATGTCGAGTCCTTCCAGATTACAAATAATATGCTGCACTTGCTGCAGAACAAGGGACTATTCTCAGGGTCATACATCAAAGACCCCCAGCAACATTTGAAGAACTTCCTATCAATTTGCGAAACACAGAGGCAGCCAAACGTCACTTAGGAGCCAATAAAACTGTTGTTGTTTCCATTCTCAGTGACCGGAGCTGCCCAGACTTGGCTAAACTCACTCCCCATCAATTCCATTACCACATGGAAGGAGTTAGTTAAGCAGTTCGTGAACAAGTTTCATCCACCCAACAAGAGTGCTCAACAAATTGATGAAATCTTGAGTTTCAGACAGAAACCAGTTGAAACATTGCAGGAGACATGGGAACGATTTAAAGGAATGTTGGTTATCTGTCCACATCATGGTATTCGGAGCAGATGTTGGGGCAACGTTCTTATATGGTTCTAGCTGATACTGTTAAGGCAAATGTTGATGCTTCAGCTGGTGGAGCATTCTTGAGAAAAACGTGGAGAGAAAGTCAGATCTTACTTGATAAAATGGCACAGAATTCAGGATGGACAACAAGGAATGCACCCATTATTCCTATAGTTCACTCAGTTCCATTCGATCCATCCAATACAATTGCAGAGAACGTGGCCACCTTGATAACACAGATGAGCATACTAACTAAGAAGGTAGAAGAATCAGGGAAAAAGCAACATGTACACATCGTTGATACAACCAATGGAGGATTATGCACATCTTTCATTAGTCAACCATTTGGTAATCAGTGGAATGCAGAATGTGATCACCCTCCTTATCTAGAAAACATGAATTTTGTGTCGAATTATGGAAGCCAGAGACAAGGGGGCAGAACTGGGGTCATCAAGTTCAACCATATAGACCACCTCACCAACAACAGAATAGTGGAAATATGGGTGTCATGACACCACAAGATAATGCAGCACCATATCAGAGGCCACAAGGTTATAACCATCAGAATCAACAACAAGCATACTACCCTCCTCAGCATCAGCAGGGGGGAAGGCAAGAAGATGGGTTTTCCAGGTTAGAAGCTATGATGCAGCAGGTTATTGGGTCAAATGCCAAAATCAGTGAGAGAGTAGATATACATGATGCAGCTATTAAAAATATTGAAGTACAATTGGGCCAGATATCTATGGCAGTGAACAATCGTCCTCGTGGTACTTTACCTGTAGATACTCAGGTAAATCCTACGGACCAGGGCCCAAGGCAGCTGATGGAAGTGACTCTCCGCAATGGAAAGGACTTAGACTTGGAACTGGAGAGAGCTCGTGAAAGCAGGCAGGTCGAGACACTAGTACCCATGCCGATTGAACTTGATGATTCAACAAACTTGACCAAGGTAACAGTGCAACCTACTGAAGGAGAACCCAGTGCACAAAGTGAGACTAAAAAAGAAGTGGAGATAGCCCAGGAGCCGGTAGTTGAGGTAGCGACTGAGAAAGAAAAGTCCCAAATCACTGGGAAAAAGAGACCGCCAGCTCCATTCCCTCAGAGGCTGGTCAAATACCAAAAGGATGAACAGTACAAAAAGTTCTTGGACATGCTAAAGCAAATCCAGGTAAATATCCCATTGATTGTTGCGCTGAAGGAATTGCCTGGTTACGCTAAAATGATGAAGGACTTGATGTCCAGAAAAGTTGACTTCCAAGATCTGGCTACTGTCACCCTTACTCAGACTTGTAGTGCGGTGGTGACGCGCCCTATTGCTGAAAAGTTGTCTGACCCAGGGAGTTTTACAATTCCTTGTACTATTGGCAACTTAGCTTTCGCCAAAGCTCTATGTGATTTGGGGGCCATCATTAATCTGATGCCGCTGGCCATATATAAAAGACTGGGAATTGGTAGAGCCATACCAACTTCAATATTATTGCAGCTAGCTGACAAGACGATAAAGAGGCCGTCAGGCATTCTGGATGATGTATTGGTGCAAGTGGGGAAGTTTGTGTTCCCTGCTGATTTTGTGATACTAGATTGTAAAGTGGATGAGGAAATTCCCATAATCTTGGGAAGGCCATTCTTGGCCACAGGCAGAGCCCTTATCGATTGTGAGACTGGTGAACTTAAGATGAGGCTCAATGAAGAAATCTATGAGGCGACCAAGTGAGTTCGCCAACTGCTTTCTTATTGATGCTGTGAAAGTGATCCCCGAAGAAGATGACGCGTCCCTGACTATTGGGGACTCTTTGACTGAATGTTTGATGGATCTAGATGATATGAACGGTGAAGAACTGGCAGATTGGGTGTTAGCACTTGAAGAAAAAAGGGTCTGGCCGAAGGCTCTCGAGTTTGAGCCATTATACTTAGAGAAAGAGAGAGCCCGCCGGCCAAGCCAGCTGTTGAAGAACCACCAAGGTTGGAACTGAAACCACTGCCACCTTATCTGGTTAATAGGAACAAAGAACCCATGGATGATGACGTACAAGAAGTGCTAGTGGAGAAGGCCAGAATGGATTTTGAGGATGTAGATGTGGTAGAAAAGATACTAGAGTTAACCAAGGACATTGATGATACGTATTTTGTTGAATCTAGTGTCATTAGTGTTGAGGATGTTGGGACACACTCCAACCATTTTTTCACATTGTGTTTGGATGATGATATGAAAAAATAGAGTCATCTGAACCACCTGAGGAGTCAAGGAATAAGGAACAAGATGCCTACATTCTGGAATTCTTCTTGCCAGAAAGTCGGGAATACACATCTCATCGAAAGGCCAAGAAGCGCAGATTACTACATTGTTTTATTGGGCCAGGCAGATTTGTTCCATCACCCCAGGAGCATGATCATAGAGCAGAATCAAAACTTGGGACGCAATTCATGAGTTCAAAGTGGAGGCATAAAGTGATTCAAGCATTTGTTCGAAGGAGCATGGAAAGCAAAAACTAATGGAAAAGATGTCGACGCTACTTGAGCAGGGAGTTTCTTGCACCTTACTTTTATTTCTTGTTTTGTCTAAATGTGATGCACTGAGGACATTGCATGAATTAAGTGCGGGGTGTTGTACATATTTGTTGTGGTTTGTTGTGTTTAGTGTACTTCCTTGTTAGTAGTTTTAGCTTTTCTTGTTAGTATATGTTTTCTTTCTTGTAAGTTTTGTAGAAATATGTTGACTCTTCCCGACGATGGATCTCCTAGACAGTTTTCTTAAGGGAAGTAAGTCTAAAAAAGATACCAAAAAGTTTTTTTTTGTTTTGTTTTAGGTAGTGTAGTAATTCCCCCTTGGTTTTTCTTTGGACCACGGTTCTTTTCCAAGGGCTTTTAATTGAACCAGGTGTAGGCAGTTTTTAATTTTTAGGAGTAGTAACCACATGGTTGAGGGATTAGTCGTAGAAATATCTCGAAACTTTGTGATGCCTTGAGAATATTCAGTACTTTGGTTGTGACGCTTAGGCTCAATTTTTTGACTCCAGGATAAATACCTTAAATCGTAGATTTTTAAATTTGCTTAACTGCTTTGACTGGAGTGTCGTGATAGATCCAATCCTGAGTGAGTTATGTGCCATGTGTGTGTGAGATTTGTATGTTATTCTGTGCATTGCATTTGATGTCTAGAACTTGCCCCGTGTGTGTGCAAAGCGAAATAGAAGTTTTGTTCAGTCTTGGAAGTGATATAGGCATTTCTTTGTTGAGCCAGCTATATATATTTTACCCACCTAATTGTTATGTATCGTAGTTAACCCCGTTGAGCCTATAATCCTGTTTCTTTGGCAACCACATTACAAGCCATACCCCTTTGTTTGAATCGATCATATATTTGAACCTTGTCACCTCTCGTAAACACTGGAAATATGATGAAATATGAAAAAATTTAAAGTGTGGGGTGGTAGGTTGGTTTTTGAGGGGAATAATTGAAATAAGGAGAAAGGTGCACTGTTTTGAAAAGTAAGAGTCACTTGAAAAAAAAAGAGAAAAAGAAGAAAAAAAAATAGAAAATAAATATGTGTATTGTTGTGAAAGAAAAATATATATGTGGTGACTCTTAATGTAATTGTTCTTAAAGAAGTATGGGGTAATAACGTTGATGTGAAGGTGGAGTTGGTTTAATATAAGTTTGAGGTTGAAAGCTAAAGTATATATATTAAAGTGCTTGGGGAGGTGTGGTCACTCTTATATCTAAATGTATCCTACCCGTCCCGCAGCCTACATTAAAACCAAATAAAGTCCTACTTGATCCTAGACTGAATGAGCTCGATTAGTAGAGTGGTACACTACGGGCAAGCCTATGGTGCATCTTTTGTGGCATATGAATATTATTTATGAGAGTGAGTGAATTCTTTCTATCTTGAGTTCCTAAGTGTTCTTAAATTTCATTGTGTGTGAAACTAGTTCTTTGATTTGGTGAGGGCACATGATTCATGAAGGAAAGGTAATGTTGTTGACCTCTAAGTTAGAGTAGTGAGTGGATTGTGAATAAAGCATGGTATATGTGAGTCGACTATTGAGGCGAGGATGTCACACCTCTGTGCTTAAACTGTTTTAAAAATTCTTGGTATAACGTGTTAAAGGATATGCTTAATAAGTTGTGTTCATGAGTGTAGTTTGATTGCTTGAGGAAGAGCAAAAGTTTAAGTGTGGGGTGTTGATGTGTGGCTAGAATTCATGGTTTAACACATTATGTGCCTTGCATTTTATGTGCGTTAATAATAAAAATACACTTTGTATGTGCCTAATGGAGTCTATTTCATGTGTAGGTGAACTGGAGACAGAAGCCGAGTTAAATGGATGCATAAACGTTGAAAGTACGCTCAAGAGTCAAAAAGGAGTGAACCTGGCTATACCCGGGCATTTGAGCTATAAAGCTTGGTATGACCATGCTTTAGCCGGGCGTTTGGGCTATAAAGTCTGGTGAGACCAGGAGTTATCCAGGCGACAGACCCATAACGCCAGGCTTGGCCAGGCGTTATCCAGGCGTTTGGCCTGTAATGCCTGGCCCCTGATCCAGTCCAATCCGAGTTTTGAAGATTTTAAGTATTTTCCGGTTTGAATAGAAGTCTCTTACACGTTTAGGGTTTATCTCAAACATATAAATAGACCCAAAAATACAACTTTGAGGAACTTATGCCATTAGAGTGAAGAAAAGCCTGTGGATTACTACTTAGTGAAGCAAAACATTAATTTTTACATCCTTTATTCATTACTTTGTAGTTCAATTATGCAAGTTATTTTGAAGTTGATTATTATGAGCATGATCAGCTAAGTTCCTTAATCCAGGATTTTGGTGGAACCCGTTGGGGGATGAACTTATTGTGATATTAATATAGTTTGGTTGGTTGTTAATCTTTATTTGTTCAACTACGTTCTTGTTGTAGTTAATTGAAAGGATCCTCAATTAGCTGGTCCTATTTATTATATATCTACTTGAGAGAGAGTGCATATTTAGGTAGTTGTTTGAACAACATCACTCCCAGAGTATAGACGAAAGTCATAACCGAGGGTTTAGAGGTTGGATTAGAGATAACGATACCTCGGGTGCAATCTAAAGTGAACTGTAATGCAATCTAGCTAGCGTAACTTGAGAGAGTGCGTCTAGTAAATTATCATAATTACTTGAGAGAGATTTATGGTAGATAGAGTGTTCATGATTGATAGAGACAACTAATCAAACTATAAGAAGTATCCGAGAAGGAAATTCACCGACGGGGGAAACCATAACCTTAGACCTTTATCATAATTGTTTACACCATATTGTTAGTTAATCGTTAGTTTATTACTATTGTCAGTAAAAATAGTAAAACATCACCAATTTATATTCAAAACTCTTGAGAGAATTGATTAAGTAAAAGTTGTGTATTCTGAAGACTTGATTGATACGTAAATTCCACGTGGGATTGACTCTGGGCGTAATACCCCGGATTATATTTGCAGCGCCCGTTTAGTCTTCCTATAAGACATAGTTGAGTGTGATCGTTCACTTTTCGTAGATTTACTGTGTACACAAAAGAGTGAAGAGAGATAGAAAAATATTGGAGAGGTAGTGTATCCTTAGAGGTTATGTCATTATTCGTTTCTTTGGTGAGCGAGTGAAACCAAAGAGTCGTTGTTGGTGAGCGTGTTAAAACCAACCCTTTTTCGTTGTTGGTGAGCGAGTGAAAACCAACCTTGTAAATGTTGGTGCTGAACGTTGAAAATCACACAAGTTGTACTCAACTCATATTACAAAGAGCTAATGTCACGACCCAAAACTAGCCTGCTGTGATGGCGCCTAACGTGTTACTAGGCAAGGCGACATTTACGAATTAAATCCAATATTTTTTAACAGAAAATGGATTTTAAACAGTTTAAATAGTAAAAAAACTAAACTTCTTATAAACAAGATAGAAAATCCAAAACACAACGCGAAAATTCCTAACATTAGGGTGTCATCGAGTACATGAGCATCTAAATAGCACAAGTCTAGAAAACACTATCTACCATAATCCGAAACTAAATACAATAAATGGAATGATAGGGAAGGAGAGACAAGGTCTGCGAAAATGCCGAGCAGCTACCTCAAAATCTCCGAAGGATCAATTGCGCAGTGATCAATACCCACCATGTCCGAAAACACATGGATCTACACACGAAGTGTAAGTGTAGCGTGAGTACAACAACTCAGTAAGTAACAAGACTAAATAAAGAACTAAAAGTAACGATGAGCTTCACAATTATAGTTCAATTTCAGTAATCTCAGCATAGGAAAGTAGGCATGCTTTCAAGTTCGACAATTTAAGTCCAATCAGTTACTTCATGACAAGTTAAAGTGAAATAGGGTGTAATATATTCCAGAAATTTTCAAGACAGTGATGCATGGAAGCTAAATGCAACATTAATGAAGTCAAATGCATCCTATCAAGGCAACAGTCACTCAACCCTCCCATTTACTTGGCACTCGACACGCGACACTCGCACTCAGTAGGTACCTGTGCTCACTGGGGGTATGTACAGACTCCGTAGGGGCTCCTTCAGCCCAAACGCTATATCAAGCCAATCATGGCATAAATCAATGAAACACGCTGCGGTGTGCAGCCCGATCCCATATATATAGCCATAGCGTGCAACCCGATCCACACATATACAGCTATAAGGCTCGTTGCGGCATGCAACCCGATCCACAAATCACTCACATTTTGGCACTCAAGCCCCAACTCAGTCACCAACCATTCCAGTCTCTTGGGCTCTCAAAAATCATGAAAATCAGCCAAACAGAAATGATGTAATATATCAAAAAGGAACAAAAGAGACTGAGATATGATATGCAAGTAAAACGGAGATTGAGTACAACAGTAATTTGACAGACAATTTAACATGTAACACGGCCTCTGAGGGCCCCTTCAGTACCAGCACATAGCCTAAGCATGACTTCTATAAATATGTGAAATAAATATAGATGTGCTCCATCCCCACAAAAAACTAGTCAAAACAATCTATTATACACTACTTACAAGCACAATTAACTTGAGTATAAAAGAATAAAGTTTTCTAAATGGAGGAACAGAAAGGACGACTAACCTGCAATTTAAACTTTGAACTTACTGATATGAAGGACAATGAAGTTCTCTTTATATTTGTAAAAAAAAATTAATATTCGTTGCTTTTGGGAGATATTAGCAGACTAGCTGACAAGATAAAAAATTGAAAAAAAAATCATGAATTATGGCTTCAATCAATAAAAAAGTTCTTGCCTTTTAAATTTAATACATTTGAGTTCCTTTTTAAAACTTTTGAGTAATTACCAAGCTGATTTTTGAGAATTTGTGTATTATATGAAGGACTTATTAAACAAATTTTGTTTTAATTTGAAAAAGTCTCCAGGGTTACGCCTCACTAAAAAATGCGCCTCAAATGCCCGGGCGTATGCCCCGAACGCCCGAACGTACGCCCCGAATTGCTGGGCGTACTCCTCTTGAGACTTTCACCCTGCACCATCGTCTCGAGGCGTTTTAGGTGCGCCTCGCCCCAGCGCTTGCCCCAAAAACACCTTTTAAAACACTGATGACTACCACTTTGAACAAAACACTTCCTGATCTATCAAAGCTTGAACCTTTGGATGGAAACAATTATAAGCGTTGGTCCCAGAAACTTTTAATTTTCTTTGAGCAGTTAAATGTTGATTTCGTTCTGTTTAAAGAACCTCTTGCTGATGTTGTTGCTGATAATTCTAATACTACAACTACTGTTATTGCTGATGATGCTGCTAAGAAGAAATTTGAAAAGGATAGTAAAACTGTTCGAGGGAATCTGCTTAACCATATGACTAACCCTCTCTTTTATTTGTTTATAAATTATAATTCTGATAAAGTCATAGGGACAATTTGGAGAACAAATATGGTGCAGATGACGCGGAAAAAAAGAAGTATATGGTTGGAAAGTGGACCAAGTATCAAATGGTTGATGATAAGTTAGTCATGGAGCAAGTTCACGAGTATGAGAACTTGACTGTTGATGTTTTGAACGAAGGCATGGAGATGTGTGAGATTCTTCAGGCTAATGTTCTGCTTGAAAAGTTTTCACCTTCCTGGAGTGATTACAGAATCAACTGAAACACAAGAAGAAACACTTACTCTTCAAGAACTGATCAGTCACATGAGAACTGAAGAAGCAAACAGTCACAAAGATGAGGAGGCTGAACGACTTAAGGATAAGATGAAATCTCTTTCTCTTAATTCTTCTAAAGCTAACCTTATGGAATCTTCTAGAACTTTTGTGAAAGACAAGTTCAAAAGGAAAACATAAGAAAGGACATGTGAAGAAGCCGAATTACTTCAATAAGCCGTAGGTCCATATTCAAAATTCGAAAGGACCTTGCTATGTCTGTGGAAAAATTGGTCATAAGCTTTTTAGTGCAACCAGAGACAAGGACAAAGCTCAAAGCATGGAGGAAAAGCTCTAGTCCAAGATAACCTTACTGAGGGTGGTGATGTAATTGATGATGTGGTTGTTGAGGCAAACATGGTGGCTAACAAGACTGACTGGATACTGGGCACATGCATTTCAAGGCACCTTTGCGCCAACAAGAAGTTGTTTCACGACTTTGAGGATTCTGCTGATGGCGAGTGTGTCTACATGGGTAACTCCACTAGATGGAGTTATGGGTAAAGGAAAAATTCTCCTTAAGTTAACTTCTGGAAAAACCTTAGCCTTGAACAATGTTCTGTATGTACCCCCCTCCCCCATAAAAAATTAGTTGTTGGTACGCTTATCAACAAAGTGTCTTAAACTTGTTTTAAATATGATAAAGTTGTTATTTCTCGTGCGAGAAACTTTTTTGGGAAGAATTACCTTAGTGTGTGTTTATTTGTATTGAACATCGCTCAAAAGATTACTAATAATGCTAGTACTTTCAATTATGCTTATATTGTTGAGTCCATTGATTTGTGGCATGGTAGAATAGGTCATGTTAATATTCTTCTATTAAAAGATTTAGAAAAATATAATTAATTCCTGTAGTTAGTATTGATATTTTTTCTAAGTGTCATGTTTCTATAGAGGCAAATTTTAAGAATGTAACTAGTAGAAAGACAAAATTGCTTGAACTAGTGCACTCAGACTTAGCAGATTTCAAGAACGATGTTTGTAAGCTGCAAAGAAACACTAAATCACCTTTGTAGATAACTTTTCTATATACACTAAGCTATATCTTCTTAAGTCAAAAGATGAAGCTGAAAGCCTGTTTTTGAAATACAAGGGAGAAGTAGAAAATCAATTAGACAGAAAAATCAAGAGACTTAGATCTGATAGGGTGATGAATATAGTACTAATACTCTAGAAGCCTTTTGTGAGAAAAATAATATTATACATGAAGTTAGTGCTCCCTATACTTCCCAACAAAATGGTGTAGCTGAACGAAAAAATAGAACCCTTAAGAAAATAATGAATTCTATGTTTTTGAGTTTGAGTTTATCTGATTATATGT
>ML414134.1:28811-154460 GCA_005239525.1 Nicotiana knightiana | reverse complement strand
TTTCTGGCTGTCCCGGGGACCCTGGCGTTTGGGCTCTAAGGCCTGGGTAATGCCAGGCCCCCCTGGCGTTAGGGCTCTAAGGCCTGGATAACGCCAGGCTGGGTCAGGCTGTTTGGCTCCAACACCCGGCTATCGCCCGGGTGTCCCTTTTCGCGTATTCTTCGACGTACTTGCATCCGTTTAGCCCCGTTTCCATTTCCAATTCACCTACACATAAAATAAACCCTATTAGGCACATACGATGTGTATTTTATCATTAAAGCACATAAAATGCAAGGTATATAATGCTTAAAATCATGAATTCTAGCCACTCATCAGCGGGAAAATTACTTTTCTGTCACGACCCCAAATCCACTAGTCGTGATTGCACCTAATTCAACCCGCTAGGTAAACCAACTAGTAACTATCCAATTCCAATTATATTAACAAGAAAATTAAACGAAAATAATTTACAGAATCTTACTCATTTCCCAAGGATTGGTAAGACAAATCATGAGCTTCTAAGCATGTAACTTAAAAAGTTGAAATGAAATAAGTATGTCGCCTGTTTGAAAAGCACATAAACAGAGTTTTATAGATATAAAGCTACCACGACCAAGGGGCAACTACATTCGGGATGCGGGTACATCTTCAATCCAGCTCCCATTGAACACAGCAACATCCACAGCCAACATCTGCACGCAAGGTGCAGGAGTGCAGTATGAGTACAACCGACCCCATGTACTCAGTAAGTAACAAACATAACTTTAGGTTGAAAGTAGTGACGAGCTAACACAAGATCGAATACAATACCAATATTCCACAAAAATTCATAACAGCATAATACATGTAATGAAAGAGGTATCTCAGAAGTAAGATGCTCAGCTCGTTCACAGTTCTAGAAAATGGGCATGCTTTTCAAGTATCTCAGTGAAAACACAAATATTTTACTGAAGATGCCAAAATACAAATAAGTTTGAAAACTGTGATTTTTCCCAAAAATCTTTTCAACAATAAGTAATATGTTTCATTTTCAGGTAGCATGAGAAAAGTACATCTCTATGCCTACATGTCAAGATACAGGTAAAATCATAAATGTCCCAAAACTGGATAGCAGAAAGGAATGCATCTCTATGCATGTATCTCAAATACGCATATCAAATGCAATTCATCTCGATGATGAGCTCATGTGCTCATACTCTCATAGTACTCAATCTCACTGTCTTGCATCCTCTCTCACTATGCTCAATGCTCAGCACACTCAATCACTCAACGCTGTACAATACCCGTTGAGGCGTGTAGCCCGATCCACATATATATAGTCTACTGCGCTCACTAGGGGTATGCAGACTTCGGAGGGGCTCCTTCAGCCCAAGAGATATATCACAGCGGCGTGCAGCCCGATCCCATATAATGTAATGAATATATCGATGTGGCATGCATCCCGATCCCATAAAATATAATCAATATATTGTTGTGGCGTGCAACCCGATCCCATAAAATTATAATAAATATAATATGCTGCGACGTGCAGCCCGATCCTAAAATATCACTCTCACTCAGTCCCTCGGTCTCACTCAGTTATCAATCTCTCTAGTCTCACTCACGAGCTCACAATCTCATGAAGCTAGCCCGAAAATAATAATATGATGTATCAATAAATAATATTGGAGACTGAGTTACGGTATGAATGCATGGACATGGCTTAGTACGAAATATCAATGAAATCAGTGAGATGACAGTAAGAAACGACCACTATGGGTTTAAACAGTACCGACATAATGCCTAAACATGATATCTAGCATGATTGACAGCTTAACTACTTTATCACATGGTGGAAACACGGATATCAACAAAGTAGGACCATTATACAGTGCCATAGAAGCAATAAAGTCCCAATTCACATGGTGCACGCCCACACGCCCTTCACCTAGCATGTGTGTCACCTCAATACCAATCACATAACACGTATTGTGGGGTTTCATACCCTCATCAGTAAGTTTAAAAATGTTATTTACCTCGAACGAGCCAATACCAATGCCGAGCAAGCCGAGTGATGCTCCAAAGATGCCATCACGCGTGTAGCGACCTTCGAACGGCTCAAAACTAGCCAAAAGCAACTCAAATACATCAAATAAAGCCCAAGGAAACAATTCCAAATGATAAAGATCGAATCCTTAATCAAAACCCAAAACCGACCAAAACTCACACTCAGGCCCGCGTCTCAGAACCCAACGAATCTCACAAAATCCGACAACCCATTCAATTACGAGTCCAGCCATACTAGTTTCACTCAAATCCGAATCCAATTCGATGTTCAAAACTTAAAAATTCATATTATGAAACTTTAGGCCAAAACCCCCAATTTCCTCTTTAAATTCACAATCCAATTACCAAAGACGAATGTCTATTCATGAAATATAACCAACACCGAGTAGTGAACACTTACCCCAATTCATATTGTGATATTTGTTTCAAAAATCGCCTCAATCCGAGCTTGGAAATTTAAAAATCAAGCCAAAATCGCAAACTCTTGTATTTTTCATTCTGCCCAGCACCTTCGCACATGCGACACATTAGCCGCTTCTACAGAGTAGCACTGGAGACCTGCCTTTGCACCTACAGAAAAATATCCACATCTGTGCACTCACAGGTGCGCGCCCAAATATCGCTTCCGTGCTACCAACCGCTTCTGCGTTCAACTCACCGCATCTGCGACTTCGCAGAGGCAAAAATCTTCGCTTCTGCGGACCCCTGCTCCTAAAAATATTTCTGCTCCTGCGACCCCTTCGTAACTTCTGCAACTATCGCACCTGCGCAAACCAGCCGCATGTGCGGTCACACCAGAACCGGCAATAGCAACATTGAAGAAAATGATCTGAAATCAATCTGAAACACGCCCGAGCCCCTCTAAACCCCGTCCAAACATACAAATAAGTCCCATAACATAACACGAACCTACTCGAGGTCTCAAAACACACGTGAAAACATCGAAACGATGAATCACACCTCGAATCGAAATCTATGAACATTGAATTTTCAATTCCATAACTCGTGCCGAAACATATCAAATCATACCAGAATGAACCCAAATTTTGCAGACAAGTCCCAAATGACATGACGAAGCTATTCCAATTTCCGAAACCAAATCTGAATCCGATATCGTTATAGTCAACTTCCGGTCAAACCTATGAACTTTCCAAACCTTCAAATTTTCAGTTTTTGCCAACTTGTGCCGAAACCTTCTAGAAATTTCCAAATGCAAATCCGGGTATACGCCTGAGTCCAAGATCACTATCCAGACCTAACGGAACCATCAAAACTCCATTTCGGAGTCAAATTCACAAAAAGTTAGACTTGGTCAACTCTTTCAACTCAAAGCTTCAACATGAAATTTATTCTTTCAAACAGATTCTGAATAACCTGGAAAAAAAAACCAATGATTCAAACAAGTCATAATACATCATACAGAGCTACTCATGCCCGTAAACTATCGAGCGAAGTGAAAATTCTCAAAACGACCGGTTGGTTCGTTACATTCTCCCCCACTTAAACATACGTTCATCCTCTAACGTGCTAAGAGTTGTTCCCAAAACCACCAAACCGCCGTATAACCTTACCATGAACATACCCGGGGGTGATCCCACATCACCCTATCCCATATAGGTCCGATAACACAACATAACTGAAATTTTTCAATTCAACCTAGTCCATAAGCCTTAGAATCCAATTTTCCAACATTCGGAATTTCTTATAAGATCTGAATCTCGCAACCTACACACTGTATAAGTCTTAACAAACTGTACGAAACCGCAACCATAACCCAAGATAAAATCATAATATATACCACATAACTCAAATACCCATAGAAAAATCTCCAATCACCGTAACTGCTCAGAACAACCAAATCCCGGTAATAAACCTCACACCTAACAAAACCTTATTCTAAAACCTTCATACACTGTCAATAATGAAAGAACACGCAGAAACTCATAACCATTCATCAAATTCAACAAACCGTGGAGCTCCATTTCCTTCAACAAGAACTATAGCGAATTCCTAAGCCAACTTCCGATATTATCATTCCAAATGTACCGCAATCAAATCCGATAACACCTATCCTAGATCCGATGACTTCATCTTATCGTATACCAACTACTCTACTGATACGCAACACCGGATACTACCAAGAGCCATGAATCGTGCAATCCATGATGTAATAAGCAACAATCCAAATATACTCAATATAGAGAATGACTTAATCAGGAGAACCATCCCGCAAGCTTAACGGGTACCACCACGCAATCCTCAGAACCCATCACACATTGTAGAACCATCAGCCAACTCTAACACAAAGGTTCACACCTCAACATAACTTCACTGCAATGCGTGACTCCATCCAAACGCTGGTCCATACCATATACCTCGATCTACCGTGCTCAACATCAATAACCACGCAAAATTCGACATTAAATACCCAAAGTGCATTACCATAACCACGGAGAATCAGATGACAAAATGCCACACAAAACCCGAAAGAACATAACCAATACGCCTCAATCATGCAATACCTAATTACTCATCTCGCTCAGATTCAGCTATAAGACCACAATAGAACCGCACTACGCGTGCCTAAATGGCACATCCCTCAACAATAACATTATGGAGCCAACCAATCTGACTCAGTGTAGAATACACATTCTGATTGGGCCTACCAATGGACCCCCAAATCAACTCCGGGCATCCACAAATAGAATAAACCTTCGAAAGCCCAAAATGACTGAATCATAACACATACTATCATCAGGCTAGCTTCGGCCATGACTTCTCAGTCCACAGCCATGAAACAATCCTTTTCTGAGAACTCCCAGTCTCCAAATCCATAGAACACACAAATCACTATATCTGATCCCAACTCCACCGTCAGAATGTGTAACACATCTCTCATACACGATCACCCCACGAGGAATAATTCTAAAATTCTTTCGTGCCACATAGCAAAATTTGAATATCCGTAGTCGATCAACCAGGAGAGTGCTGCAGTACCAGTGAAGTATCCATAAATCAAACACATTGCCCCATCTCAATGGTATACTCTCATCAAGCCATACCAAATAGTAATATCATTTACCTAGTAATATGAAACTGTCCATGTTGCCGGCGAATTTCCTTCAAAACTGAACTGTGATCTCGCTCACGTAAATATCAATCCCACACAACACACCGCATATACCACGCCATTATATGAAAAAAAATACGAGAATTTCATAGTCCACTCCGAGTCACAAGAAACTACATACTCAATTAGCCAAGGACCTTCCATTTGATTTCATCCAGGAGAAATTCACTATACACCACATGCTCCTCATGCCAGTAGGAAATATACCCCTCAAACCGTGGTAAAAACCATTGAGAACTCTTCCAAACCCATTTTCCCATAACCAAGCTATCAAAACCGAATCTCTCTAACTCAACCCATCCACACAGATCGCCAGAACCCAAGAGCATTGCCACGAAACACCTGTAGAGACTAGCCACGTCATAAGTACCCAAAGAAACGATCATATCCATTACTGTGCTGATCCAACCTACTACCAAACTTTCCTATTTCTTCAAGTCCCTTCCAGATTGTCTTCAAATTGATACTTCTCCTTGCTAGAACACCACGATCCCTAACCAAAATTCACCACAATCGAGACAACCACTCTAAAGAGACCCTATGTGAACCTAAAACTGTTTCCTTCACCTTCGTGATACTAAAATGCATAATCCCCAATGATGTAAAGATGCCAAATGTCTCAACACCATCCAATGTAACTCTCAATTTCTAGTCACATACAAATCTTGAAAATTCCGAATTGCTATATTTAAATCTTGAATCCATTAGAACCATTCTCGAGAGTCATCCATTATTCTCAAATCTCAATTAAATCGACCAAATGAACCGGACGACCTGTACCCCATTAGCACACCAACACCCAAGGGATTAACCCACACTCCTAAGCAACCGAGAAAATTACTACTCCATATACACTACATCTTTCATGACTAACCACTCAATAATTCCATGATTCTCAAAGACCCATAAAGCGTAATACAACCCGTATCCAGAAATTCACTTACTCGAGTCATCCCCAATCTCAACCCCTGCAGTCATAACTGATTCACCAGTATACCTCAAACCGAAACCAATACAATACATAAGCAATCAACTCGTCAATAGCAGACTCCCCCACTTGGATCAAAGCCATAGATCAAAACACACAATAACTCACAATGCCCATACTCTATTACTGCAATAATACTGCAGTGAGATCCAACTAAATCATTCCTGAACTCCTGTAACACAAACCATCTAATACTTCAAATTATCTGCAAATCTCGCATTCACCCTTGTAATAGTCAAGCCAAATTCCACAAGCTATCCAAACTCACATTGCAACATATACCATTCACTAGTAAAATATTACTCTCTACAAAATATTATAATGACCATACAACCTCAGGACACCTCGCGGAGGTAACCCACATGCTTTGCCTCAAACTGACATCTCTCTGTACTCTTCCACAGTCATAACTATTACGCAATCACTAAATCTTCCTGAGTCCGAACTCATAACACGACATGAAAATCTACTTCACCCCACAACTAAACAGCATGAGAGGTCCTTCAACACACCCATAACTCGAGGCCATCGCCAAATTAAGATAGAAATCAAACAACCAATAGTCCTTGCTACATCTCAAGTAAACTCTTGTCATCACATTCGAACAATCTGAACACATCTCGCAGACACATCATACTCACCACATAGTTATATAATCCAAAATTCCACTAACAGGTACACCACTGGACATATATGTCCGAAAAGCACGTTATCACACAACCGAAATACCCGTGATCAAGCTACTATCAAAACCCGGCCTCAATTCCTCCAGACTGGACCATCACCAACATGCCAAAATCACATCTCGCACCTCAAACATGGAATCACAAGACGTCATTGCATAGGTGATACCGAGCGCTCATGTGCGCATACGAATGCATGGAAGGGATTCAAAGGGTTACACTTCAAGATGAATCAATGTCGCACGATAAGGAAAGAAAGACGGGAAGTATATCCTAAATGTACTATAGCCTCTCGAAGATAGGTATGGACGTCATCATACCAATACACAAGACTCTATAGATACTTGCCCATGACTCGTAGAACCTATGAACCTAGAGCTCTGATACCAACTTGTGACGACCCTAAATTCACTAGTCGTGATGGCACCTAACCCAACCCGCTATGTAAACCATCTAGTAACTATCTAATTCCAATGATATTAACAAGAATAAATCTTACACATTTTTCAAGGGCAGGTAGTATAAATCATGAGTTTCTAAGAATAAAATTTACAAAGCTCAAATGAAATGAATACATCGTCTATTTGAAAAGTACGTAAACAGAGTTTTATAGATCTAAAGCTACCACGAACAAGGGGCATCTACGGCCGAGAATCCAGCTCCCATCAAACACAACAACATCCGCAGCCAACATCGCACGGAAGGTGCGGAAGTGCAGTATGAGTACAACCGACCCCATGTAATCCATAAGTAACAAACATAACCTTAGGTTGAAAGTAGCGACGAGCTAACACATGATCTGATAAAATACCAATATTCCACAACAGTTCATAACAACATAATACATGTAATAAAAGAGGTATCTCAGAAGTAGAGATGCTCAACTAGTTCACAATTCAAGAAAATGGGCATGCTTCTCAAGTATCTCAGTGAAAACTCAAATCTTTTACCGAAGATGCCAAAATACGAGTAAGTTTGAAAACTGTGATTTTTCTCAAAAATCCTTTCAACAATAAGTAAGATGTTTCATTTTCAGATAGCATGAGAAAAGTACATCTTTATGTCTACATGTCAAGATACATGTAAAATCATAAATGTCACAAAACTGGGTACAGAAGGGAATGCATCTCTATGCATGTATCTCAAGTACGCATATCAAATGCAATGCATCTCGATGATGAGCTCAACTCACACTCTCATAGTACTCAATCTCACTGTCTCACATCCTCTCTTACTATGCTCAATGCTCAGCACACTCAATCACTCAACACTGTACAATACCCGTTGCGGCGTGCAACCCGATCTACATATATATAGTCGACTGCGCTCACTAGGGGTGTGCAGACTCCGGAGCGGCTCCTTTAGCCCAAGAGCTATATCGCTGCGGTGTGCGGCCCGATCCTATCATATATCGCTGCAGCTTGCAACCTGATCCCATAGAATATAATCAATATATCACTGCGCCGTGCATTCCGATCACATAAAAATATAATCAATATAATATGCTGCGACTTATAGCCCGATCCCAAAATATCACTCTCACTCAGGCCCTCGGCCTCACTCAGTTATAAATCTCTCTAGTCTCACTCATGGGCTCACAATGTCATGAAACTAGCCCGACAACAATGATATGATGTATCAATAAATAATACATGAGACTTAGTTATGGTACAAATGCATGGGCATGACTGAGTACAAAATATCAATGAAATTAGTGAGATGACAGTAAGAAACGACCACTATGGGTCCAAACAGTACCAGCATAATGCCTAAATATGATATCTAGCATGATTGACAGCTTAACTAATTTATCACATGGTGGAAACACGAATATCAACAAAGTAGGACCAATATACAGTGCCATAGAAACAACAAAGTCCCAATTCACATGGTGCACGCCCACACGCCTGTCACCTAGCATTTGTGTCACCTCAATACCAATCACATAACACATATTGTGGGGTTTCATACCCTCAGCACTAAGTTTAAAAGAGTTACTTACCTTGAACGAGCCAATACCAATGCGGAGCAAGCCAAGTGATGCTCTAAAGATGCCATCACGCATGTAGAAACCTCCGAACGGCTCAAAACTAGCAAAAATCAACTAAAATATATCAAATAAAGACCAAGGAAATAATTTGTAACGACCCGACCGGTCGTTCCGTGAGATTTACCCCATTTCCCCTATTTCTGCATTTGTTAAGTAGCGCTATTTTGTTTTGATGTGTTGGATCAGTTGGTTTGGGTCCGGAGTGGTTATGGTGAGAGTTTAGGCATTTAGCCTTTTAAAGTAGCCTAATAGTTGAGAAAATCAACTGAGAGTTGACTTATTAGTAAATGACCTCGGAATGCGTATTTTATGGCTCGGATAGCTTCATTTAGGTGATTTGGCACTTATGAGTGTGTTCGGAATATTTTTGTGATGTCCGGTGTAGAATTAGGCTTGAATTGGCGGAAGTTAGTTTTTAGCAATTTCCGGTCGGCAGTGGAAAATAGGATATCGAGGTCGGAATGGAATTCCGGAAGTTGGAACAGTTTCGTAATGTCATTTTGGTTATGTCTGCAAAATTTCAGGTTAATCGAAGGTGTTTTGGTTGGTTTCAGTAATTGGCTAATTTAGAAGTTTCAAAATTTTTAGGCTTGAATTTATGTAAATTTGGTGTTTTAGTGTTGTTTTTGGTGTTTCGAAGGCTCGACTAAGTTGGAATAATGCTATGGAGTGTCTTGGTATGTTTGGTTGGGGCCCCGAGGGGCTCGGGATTAATTTCAGATGGTTGACGGGAAGTTGGAGTGATTTTTTGGAAATCTGTTGTGCTGGTTTGCTGGTGTTTTCGCACCTGTGGAAGGGGATTCGTAGGTGCGATCACGCAGGAGCGGAAGGGGAGGTCGCAGGTGCGAGTTTTGCCATTATAGGAGAGGTCCGCAGGTGCGAAAAGTTGGTCGCAGGCGTGAGAACGGGCCAGTTAAGTGAGTTTCGCAGGTGCGCACCCTGGGACCGCAGGTGCGGAAATGACTGTGCAGAGCAGTATAAAAAGGACCCCTTCCGCGAAATTTATTAATTTTTCATCAATTTGCATGCGGGAGGAGTCCATTGAAGGTGGTTTTGAGAGAGAATTTCAAAGTTCTTCAGCAAAGGTATGTTCTTTGGTTGTTAATCCCGTCCCTGNGGCTTGAAAATTTAAGGATTTGGGTAGGAAAAAGTTGGAAAAATGGGAGGAAAGAATTGGGATTTCTTTTGAGGTTTTGGAATGGCAATTGTGGTCCGATTTTGGTGTTCTTGGTATGTATAGAATCGTGGGAGGACGAGGTTTCTAATGATGTAAAAATTATTGAATTCCGAGATATGGGCCCAGGGCTCGGGTTTGGCCGAATTTCGAGATTTTTGATTAAATTGATAATTTTCGATTGGGTTGTGTTCCTTGAGTATATATTAATGATGTTGAACTGGTTTTGGCTAGATTCAGAGCAATCGGGAGAAAATTTGAGGGGCAACGGCATAGTGGACTAGTGTTGCGGCCCGATAGAGGTAAGTAATGGTCTTAAATCTTGTCATGAGGGTATGGAACCCCGGACTGCAATATTTTCTCACTAAATTTGGAATGGCACACATATCGGATTACGAATATGTGGTGCGTACTGATTTTTGATTGGACTAGGTACTCTCCGCGACAACTAATGAGTTGCATATTTACTCAAAATCTTATGTTAAATTATGTTCTAAAGATTTGTGAAATATTTGGGTTGTAAGCCGTGTTTGGGGCCTCGTGCCGATCTGTTTAGACCCCTTTGAGGGCGTTTTACTGCTGTTTTCCTCACTACCTGTTGATGGTTTTACTCAGCATCATCGTGCATACTGTTTTATTTGAAACTCAGCCTGATTTACACTACATGAGCATTAAAGTGATGTTTTCGGGTCGAGTACCCCGTTCTATTACTTCGCCCGAGGGGCTTTTCGAGTGGTTCCACCGAGTGTAGCCGAGGGCCAAGAGTGATGGTGAGGTGCTGAGTGCTCTTAGTGCTTGGGTTGAAGGAGCCCCTCCGGAGTCTGTACACACCCCCAGTGAGCGCACCGAGTGCGAGTGATTAAGTGATTGGGAGGCATGAGTGGCTGTGAGGTGCTGAGGGATTGTGAGGCATGTCCGAGGGGCTGATTATGAAACATGTTTTTTCCCGAGGGGCTACTTATGATTTTACTACATTCATTTGCATACCAAATCCTTGTTTTAAAGTTGTTAAAAATGTGCATTGTTTTAAGGACTTTTGTGAAGTTGATTTCGAAGGCATGCTGGTTTCGTATATCTATGTATACTATTGGAAAGTAAGGCTGTGTATATTGTGACTTGATGACATTGATTTTTATGTGATTCCTTGCTACTTAGACTTGATTTATTTCCATTACTACTGAGTTGGGTTACTCACATTACTCCCTGCACCTCTATGTGCAGATTCAGTAGCAGATATCGAGCGTTAGCTTTTCTATATATATCACAACAGAGCCGGATCGTGGGGATATAGAGGTAGCTGTTCAGCGTCGCAACATCTCTCCTTTCCCTTCCTGTTGTATTTAGCTTTGATTCGATGTTTTGTATCATAATACTTTATTTTGGCTTATTTCACTAGATGCTCATGACATGTCGGCTCCGGGTTTTGGGGATGACAGTACTATATATAAAATTTGCCTATCATATTAAGAACTTTCTGTATATTGTTATGAATTGTTTGAAACTTAAATGGGAAAGGAAATGTGAACACGCGGTAGTCGGCTAGCCTAGTTCCACGATAGGCGCCATCACGACCGATTAGGATTTGGGGTCGTGCCACAATTCCATATGATAAAGATTGAATCCTTAATCGAAATCCAAAATCAGGAAAAAATACATCAGGCCCGCGTCTCGGAACCCAACGAATCTCACAAAATATGACAACCCATTCAATTATGAGTCCAACCATAATAGTTTCACTCAAATCCGACTCCAATTCGATGTTCAAAACTCAAAAATTTATATTATGAAACTTTTGACCAAACGCCTTATTTCCTCTTTAAATTTACAATCCAATTACCAAAGGTAGATTCATGAAATATAACCAAAATCGAGTAGAGAACACTTATGCCAATTCATATTGTGACATTTACTTCAAAAATCGCCTCAATCCGAGCTTGGAAATGTAAAAATGAAGCCAATATCACGAACCCTTGTATTTATCAATCTGCCCAGCACCTTCGCACCTGCGACACATTAGCCGCTTCTGCGGCGTCACTTTTGTGACCAAAATCACGCTTCTGCAGAGAAGCACCAGAGACTTGCCTTTGCACCTACAAAAAAATATCCACATCTGCGCACTCGCAGGTGCGTGCCCAAATATCGCTTCTACGCTGCCAACCGCTTCTGCGCTCAACTCACCGCATCTGCGACTTCGCAGATGCGAAGAAATCTCCGCTTCTGCGGACCCCTGCTCCCAGCAATATTTCCGCTCCTGCGACCCCTTCGTCGCTTCTGTGACCATTGCACCTACGCAAACCATCCCCATGTACAGTCACACCAGAACCAACAATAGCACATTGAAGAAAATGATCTGAAGTCAATCAGAAACACGCCCGAGCCCCTCGGGACCCTATCCAAACATGCCAAAAAGTCACATAACATAACACGAACCTACTCAAGGCCTCAAAACACACATAAAAACATCAAAGACGAATCACACATCAAATCAAAATCTATGAACTTTGAACTTTCAATTCCATAACTCGTGCCGAAACATATCAAATCATCCCGGAATGAACCAACTTTTGCACACAAGTGCCAAATTACATGGAGAAGCTATTCCAATTCCTGGAACTACAATCCAAATCCTATATCCTCAAAGTCAACTTCCGGTCAAACCTATGAACTTTCCAAACCTTCAAATTTTCAATTTTTGCCAACTTTTGCTGAAACCTTCTAGAAACATCCAAATGCACATCCGCGGATATGCGCAAGTCTAAAATCACCACTCGGACATAATGAAACCATCAAAACTCCGTTCCGGGGTCAAATTGACAAAAAGTCAAACTTGGTCAACTCTTTCAACTTAAAGCTTCAACAATGAAATTCATTCTTCTAAACCAATTCCGAATAACCTGAAAAGCAAAACCGATGATTCACATAAGTCATAATACATCATACAGAGCTAGTCATACCCGTAAACTACTGAGCGAAGTGCAATTCTCAAAATAACCGATCGGGTCGTTACATTTTCCTTTCAAAAGTGCTAGCAAAATTTTCTTTCATGTCCAGTTCATCAGGGCTCATTTTATTGAGAAGTTCCCAATCAAAATGGTAGAGCAACAGATCTATATTAAGCTCCACAGTTTCCATTTTAAATGATGTTCCTGGACATATTGTTCTTCCTGTCCCAAATGGCGTGAACTCGTCATGAGATCCTCTAGAATCAATGTGACTTGCGTTAAACCTCTCTAGATCAAATACTTTCGATTATGCCAATATTTTGAGTCCCTTGTGATTGCCCAAAAATTCACAATAGCCATATTGTGTTCATTAGTATAACCTGTACATTCATCTCACACTCCGCCCTTGATTATTTAGGAGCTAATAAGAGAGTTAGGGGATGAAATCACAGTCTCCTTCACTACCAATTTTATGTATTTTAGTTGTTTCTGCATATCAGTCTGTTCAATATTTTCCTTTCCTTTGAGTTATTCTCTCACTTCATCCTGTGCTTTCTTCATTATTTATGGATTCTTCGTCAATTGCGAAAGAAAGAGGAATACGAGAAGAGCCTCTAATATAGTACTTGTTGTTAGCCTCAAGGTTTCACTTATTAATTTTGATGATAACAAACCAACATAATTATTAATCAAAGAACACTTACTTGTGGTAAACTTATTCTCGCACAAGATTATTCAAAGAAGAAGATGTTGGCAATGATCCAAAGAAATATGAGAAAGGAAATATCATGATGAATTTATGAGCGAAAGTATTATCAAGGGAGATTATTTTCAGAGATCTAATCTCCAAGCGTCATAAAAGGAATAATATTTAAAAAAAAGAATTTCAAATATTGAATAGCTTACTACAATATTAGAAGAAGAATCTATTCAAATTATTGAAGGAAGAGTCTCCTTGAATCTGCACAAAAATGTGCAGAAGTGTAGTATGAGCACACCAACACGGTGCCCAATAAGTATCAAGACTAACCTCGGTGAAGTAGTGACGAGGAATAGTCAAGACACCCACTGGCCTAAAGAGCTGAACAAGTATAAATATAGGAGCAACAGAATATGATATCTACATAAAGACTATGAAATATGGCTAACAATACAGTAAATTCAATAAGGAAGGAAACAACAAGTATCAGCAAGAAACCATGAAATAACACAGAAGAGTGAAGGAACACAAACTAAATCTGGAATCACATGTTCAACAAGGACAAGTAATAACTCAGCAATTACAACTACCTTTACAACAAGTTTTAATCAATTCCACGAGGTACCGAACCTCGGAAAAATCACAACTCACGGGTCCTAATATCTGAACCCTCACATTTGGCATCTTGTGCTCTCATTTCAGCTAATAACTGCACGGACGACTCACGTGCCAATTAGAGTCATTCACACATAGAAGGAAAGTGCAACAAGGGTATCTATACTCAACAATAACCAGGAAGCCCCTTAATTCGATAAGAGCACTTAGCTACGTGTATGCTTGTGCAAATGTCCTAACATAGTTCAAACCAGCTAATAAGTATAAAAAAAGGAAAGGACAACACGTAAAATATTTTCTCACAACTTTCACAAGAATAAGATTACACAATTGAGTGTACCATTACACAATATCAACAACAAGAATTCCCCAGGCCAACACAAGTCATCACAAAACAATCCCTGACACAACGCACCTTGTCTTACCACGTGAGCAATAGTAAAAGTAATTGTCCGCCTTGTCTCGCCACACATGCATAATCATGTTCCCACCTTGTCACGCCGCATGTGAAATATAAATAGTAATCACGGCACGATAGAACACCTCGTGCAAATCCCCATATAAACAACCGCACAACATAAACCTCGTGCATCACCACAACAAATGCAACATCAACAATGACAAAAATACAAGATACGGTGAATAAATCAACTCAAGAACCTTCGATCACAAGAATGGTAAAAATAGTTAATAAGGAGGAACCACGATAAGAAAAACTAGGCATGATAAGAACGGCTCAACATGGAAGAAAAAGAACATGTAACAATAGTCCCACACCGTACGGTTCAACAACAAGAAACTAACACGAGTCCAATAATTTCAAAATAAGGGTAAGTCCACTAAGGTATATAATCTCTAAGCTTATTCTAAGGTTGGACAACTACCGGAGAGGTACAACCAATTCAAATAAAGGTAGGAAACAAGAAGATCACTATAACTTCAATTAAGGGAGAACATTTACAAAATAGGAATAACTACAACTTCAAATAGGGATAAGAAGTTAGGGAGAAGGAAACATGGAAATGAAAGAGATATCAATCTCAATTAAGGCACAAATGAATCAAATATCAATAAGAGTGAATCATGTAGCAATTAATTCTAATTAAGCAGGTAAAGGTGAATCTAGTAATTAAGGGAGTAATCATGACAAGGACGACTACATATTCAATGAATACAAGTACCTGGGAACCCTAAATGGCCAATTTCCACAAATAAGTCCGAGCACGTACTCATCACCTTGCATACACAGACTACAATCAACATAGAAGACTCAAATCCTAAGGGGTAGTTCCCCCGCACAAGGTTAGGCAAGATACTTACCTGAAAGAAGACAAACCGATACTCTAAAATGAACTCCTCGGGTGAAATAATCTCCGGATGGCTCAAATCTAACCAATATAACTTCGAATTACAAATAAAACTCATAAGAAACTTTCCGGATCATAAAGTCTAAATCTTTATAAAAATCTAAAAATTGACCCAAAACTCGACCCCCGAGCCCGCACCTCGGAACCCGACAAATTTCACAAAACCCGATCACCTATTCCGATATGAGTTCAACCATATGAAAATTATCAAATTCGGATACCATTTATCCCCCAAATCATGATTTTTCATTTTGAAAATTTTCTTCAAAAACCAATATTTTCCTCAACTCAAAACACAAATTAAATGATAAAATGAAGATAAAATCAAGGAATATGTTAGATTCTAGGTGAAGAACATTTATTCAATTGATTTTCTTGAAAACCCCAAAAGAAGCTCCCAAAGTCGAAGTCCAAAACTCAATATATGAAGAAAAAGGGCCAACCCTCGACTTAAATGAATCTTCCAGGACTTCCGCACATGCGACAAAAATAGCCGCTTCTGCGCAACCGCATGTGCGCAGGACCAACAACACCTGCGCTCCCTCTCGCTTCTGCGCCCAAAGATCCGCTTCTATGGTGCTGCATATGCGCTCCAAAATCACCATAAGATGCTGTAGAGATCATCCAAAACCCATTCCGGAGAAATTTACACAAAGTAAAATTTTCGGTCAAATTCACACCGCTTAAGCTTCCAAAACTTGAATCCTTCTTCCAATTCGACTTCGAATGATCCGGTAACTGAATTCAACCACACACGCAAGTCTATACACATAATATGAAGTTGTACAATACCTTATGCCGCTGAACGAAACTTAAATTCTCAAAATGACTAGCCGGATCGTTACATTCTCCCCCTCTTAAAACAAACGTTCATCCTCGTACATGCCAAGAATCGCCTCGAAGTCTTCAAATCACTGAATGCACACTTCCAACATACACCCGGGGGTGATCTCATGTCACCCCAATCCATATTAGTCTGATGACGCCATCCCAACTATAATTTAACCTTTCTACCAACACCGATAAGACTCAGAGTCAAAATCCTCACCTTCCCTTCATTGCCAAAAGACCCGATTCTAAATACATATCCGGTATTAGTTTCAACCAGCTGCAACAACTCATGCCTACCCCCATAAGGCACAATCAAACAACATAACACACCACACTTTGGCCCATAATAACACTTCCTATCACAATAGCTGCCCACAAGCAAAACCAACACCGACAATTAGCCTCATATCCGATAGGAACCCATTTCAAATCTCCACAACACTGATGGTGATGCAATAACCACGAAGACCTCATAACTATGCACCCGAATCAATAAGTCACAAGTAACACCACCGGGCACACACCTCGCAAGCTAAACCTCAAGAAGCACAGAAGAAAATGACTGAATATATAAAGAGAAACACATAAGAGAAATATCAAACAAGCCCGAAAGACAAAACTCTCTATCAGTACCATACTACGAATCAATTTTTAAAAAAATAGGAAAATCAAGTACATGAATACAATAAGGATCTCATCCTGCTATAACATTCCACTGCGACACGCAACTTGACTCAATAAATAAAATCTCATGAAATTGCGAGGGTCTTACCCTCAACTCTAAATCACAGGTCAAATATACATCATACTAATCGAAACCTTGCCCTAACCCAGTTCTGCCAATAAGATCACAACACTTACTGAACTCTCACCCTCGGTAGAGTACCATATCACATGCCGTAACCAAGAATACTCAGGAATCACACCAAAACCTACCATAATGAATATCAAGGACTCGCTTCTAATCTCAACACTCTCCATGATGAATAAAACCACGATAGACACGGCTACCACTCACAGAACCTCCCAACAGGGCCAAACACGTAAACATAAAGAAAAATCATAAAACTCACTCATAATGAAACAACAAATAAGGGAAGTTGTCCCATAGAAGAACAGAAACAACATCCAAATGGTTCCCTCTGCAACAAATCAAAACATACCTATATGATAACATTTGGCACAGCGGCCTCCAACCTACTGTGTGAAACACATCAAAGGGTTGGGCCCCCTACTCGCCTGATACCCCACTGTGACACATCTACTCGAAGCCTGGGACAATCTCTCACCATATGGCTGATATCTCCACACCCAAAGCAACCTCTCTACTAACGTGGTTGTGGAAAATTTGCAGTACGAGTACTCTGAGACCAATGAGCACCTGAGACACTGTGCGAAGCCTGAAGTGTAAACTAAACTTCTTGACCCACAAAACCTCTACCATGCCGTACCCTGCCACCAAAATAAGGACCGGCCTACGAGGCCTCCTCGCCTCCCTTTCCTCTCTCTCCTGGCCTCGCTTGTCCTCTCTCTCATAGCCCCACCTGTCACCTCTCTCCTGATCCCACATTCCCTCAACACTTCAAGCGATCCCTACCACCTGCTAAAATGAAACATCCGACTCTAACTCCCGAGATATGCTAAACCGAATGTCATGCCTGAGCCCCTCAATGAATCTACAGACACACTCTCTAACTGTAGCGACCAAAGTAGATTCATGTCTGGACAAATCACTGAATCTGACGGCATACTTTGATATTGACATAGTGCCATGGTGCAGCTGCTCAAACTTCGGGTGCATGCATCTCGAAGGGACAGAGGTACAAACTCCCTCAGGAACATCTCTAAAAACTGAAACAATGTGAGTGAAGATGACTTGGACGGACTACCCAACTCATACACCCGCCACCACTGATAAGCCGCTCCCCTGAGCTAAAACGTAACAAAAGAAATCCCGCTCGTCTCAACAATACCCATAGTGCAAAGAATGCTGTGACACTCCTCCAGGGAACCCTGGGTATCATATGTCGCCAATCCACTGAAGGTAGGAGAGTGATACTTCTTGTACCTCTCAAGTGTAAGCTGTTCTTCCTCAGATGCTGCTGCCCAAACCACGGGCTGAACTAGGACCATAGGCTGTCTTGCCATGACACCTAAAACCTGACCAACATAATCTCGCTGCTCTAGTGCGTGGGCGGTGAGAGTCTGAGCTCGTCCCTTGGTCTGTGAAATAGCTGGTGCACCCGGAATCAATCCTGCCTGAGTCAATGTATCAATCATACTCAGGAACTGTGCCAAGGTCTCCTACATCCGGGGGTAACAGCAGGTGCCTCCGATACTTGCCCTCAACTGGAACTACTGGCAGTTCCTTAATGGCTGCTGTGGTAGGTTCCCTAGCTGCGACACGTGCTCCTCGTCGGCCTCTGCCCCTAGCGACATCTGTTTTGGGGGTAACATCATCAGGAACTGCAACTCGTGTCCTCACCATCTGTGAGAGAATGGAATGATAAAATTTCAAACTTGGAGATCAATGAACTCACACGATAGGAACGAAGGAGGTGGAATTTTCCTAATAGTTATGTAGCCTCTCGAAGATAAGTACAGACATCTCTGTACCGATCCACAAGATTCTACTCAACTCGTTTATGCCTCGTAGAACCTATGAACCTAGGGCTCTGATACCAACTTATCACGACCCAAGTTCCCATTGGGTATCGTGATGGCACCTAGTTTTACAGACTAAGTAAGGCAAACATTTACGGAAAATATAACAACAATAATTTAACATTCTAAGAATTTCTGAAATGAATTCTAATTACAATAAAACATGCTCACAAAACCCGGTAGTACAATTCATAAGCTCTATATAATTCTACTATAACTTCCAAATACAACTGTTCTGAAATAAATAAAACAGTGTATGAACAAAATAGGACGGTGACTCCGAAACCCGTGAATCCTATAGCAGGTTTTACCTAGAGTCTCCACAACATCAATCCGCGCTGCTAGCAAATGATCAACCAGCTACACAATACCTGGAATCTGCACAAAAATGTGCAGAAGTGTAGTATGAGCACACCACAACGGTGCCCAGTAAGTATCAAACCTAACCTTGATGAAGTAGTGATGAGGAATAGTCAAAACACCCACTAGTCTAAAGAACTGATTAAGTATGAGTATAGGAACAACGAAATATGATATCTACATAAAGACTACGCAATATGGCTAACAATACAGTAAATTCAATAAGGAAGGAAACAACAAGTATCAGCGGGGAACCATGAAATAACACAGAAGAGTGAATGGAACACAAACTAAATCCAGAATCACATGTTCAACAAGGATAAGTAATAACTCAGCAATTACAACTACCTTTGCATCAATTTTTAGTCAACTCCATGAGGTACCGAACCTCGGAAAAATCATAACTCACGGGTCCCAATATCTGAACCCTCACATTTGGCATCTTGTGCTCTCATTTCAGCTAATAACTGCACGGACGAATCACGTGCCAATTAGAGTCATTCACACATAGAAGGAAAGTGCAACAAGGGTTTCTATACTCAACAATAACAAGGAAGCCCCTTAATTTGATAAGAGTGCTTCGCTACGTGTATGTTTGTGCAAGTGTCCTAACATAGTTCAAACCAGCTAGTAAGCATAAAAAAAAGGAAAGGACAACACGTAAAATGTTTTCTCACAACTTTCAAAAGAATAAGCTCACACAGTTGAGTGTACCATTACACAACATAAACAACAAGAATGCCTCAGGTCAACATAATTCATCACAAAATAATCCCTGACACAGCCACCTTGTCTCGCCACGTGTCTAATAGTAAAGTAATTGCCCGCCTTGTCTCGCCGCACATGCATAATCATATTCCCACCTTGTCACGCCACATGTGCAACCCTATCGCCGCATATGAAATATAAATAGTAATCATGGCACGAGAGAAAACTCGTGCAAATCCCCATATAAACAACTGCACGGCAGAAAACTCGTGCATCTCCACAACAAATACAACAACAACAATGACAATAATACAAGATACGGTGAATAAATCAACTCAAGAACCTTCGATCATAAAAAATGGTAAAACTAGTTAATAAGGAGGAACCACTATATGGAAAACTAGGCATGAAAATAACGGCTCAACAAGGAAGAAAAATAGCATGTAACAACAGTCCCACACCATACAGTTCAACAACAAGAAACTAACACGAGTCCAATAATTTTCAAATAAGGGTAAGTTCACAAGGCATAGAACCTCTAAGCTTATTCTAAGATTGGACAACTACGGGAGAGGTACAACTAAATCAACTAAAGGTAGGCAACGAGAAGATCACTATAACTTCAAATAAGGGAGAACATTTACAAAACAGGAATAACTACAACTTCAAATAGGGATAAGCAGTTAGGGAGAAGGTAACATGGAAAGGGAGGAGATAACAATCTCAATTAATTCACATGTGAATCAAGTATCAATAAAAGAGAATCATGTAGCAATTAATTCTAATTAAGCAGGTAAAGGTGAAACTAGTAATTAAGGGAGTAATCATGACAAGGACGGCTGCATATTTAATGAATACAAGGAGCTGGGAACCCTAAAAGGCTAATTTCAACAAATAAGTCCTAGCACATACTCTTCACCTCTCGTACCCGGACTACAATCAACATGGAAGACTCAAATCCTAAGGGGTAGTTCCCCCACACAAGTTTAGGCAAGATACTTACCTCAAAGAAGACAAACCGCTACTCTAAAATGGACTTCTCGGGTGAAATGACCTCCTGACGACTCAAATCTAACCAATATAACTTCAAAGTACAAATAAAACTCATAAGAAACTATTATGGATCATAAAGTCTAAATCTTTATAAGAATCTAAAAATCGACCCAAAACTCAAACCCCGGGCATGCACCTCGAAACCCGAAAAATTTCACAAAACCCGAACACCCATTCCGATACGAGTTCAACCATACTAAAATTATCAAATTCCGATATCATTTCGTCCCCCAAATCATGATATTTCATTTTGAAAACTTTCTTCAAAAACCAACATTTTCCTCAACTCACAACACAAATTAAATGATAAAAATGAAGATAAAATCATGGAATATGTTATATTCTAGGTGAAGAACACTTACCCAATCGTTTTTCTTGAAAACCCTCAAAAGAAGCTCCCAAAATCGAAGTCCAAAACTCAAAATATGAAGAAAAATGGAAAACCCTCACTTAAATGAATCTTCCATGACTTTCTCACCTGTGACAAAAATAACCGCTTCTGTGCAACCGCAAGTGCGCATGACCAAAGGCACATGCACTCCCTCTCGCTTCTGCGCTTAAAGATCTACTTCTGACGTGCCGCATGTGCGCTCCAATTCTCCGCATCTGCGGAGACTGCCAATACCGGCTCCTCTCATACTTGCGCCTCCATATTCTCAGCTGCGACCATCGCACCTGCGCCCAAGGTCCGCAGGTGCGGTTACACCAAAACTCAAGCCTCATCAAAACTATTGAAACCATCTGTAATGCACCCGGGCCACCCGGGACCCCGACCAAGCATACCAACAAGTTGCATACCTAACACGGACCCGCTCGAGGTCTCAAACCACACCAAACATCGACGAAACTACAAATCGCACCATGAATCGAGCTTATGAACTTTCAAATCTCCCAACTTCTAAATCTCGTGCTGAAACCTATCAAACCAACCCGAAACGACGTCAAATTTTGCAAACAAGTCCCAAATAACATAACGGAGCTATTCCAACTCTCAGAATTGTATTCCGACCCCGATATCACCAATTCAAAATTAGGTCAAACTTCTCCATCCTCCAAACTTTAGCTTTTCAAATTATCTCCGAAATGCCTCAAATTATTCTACGGACCTCCAAATCTGGACGCACGCCCAAGTTTAAAATCACCATACGAAGCTGTTGAGATCATCCAAAACCCATTCCAGAGCCGTTTAAGTAAAATTTTCGGTCAAGTTGTCACCGCTTAAGCTTCCAAAACTAGAATCCTTCCTCCAATTCGACTCTGAATCATCCGGTAACTAAATTTAACCACACACGCAAGTCGATACACATATTATGAAGCTGTACAAGACCTTATGCTACTGAACGAAACTTAAATTCTTAAAACGACCGGCCGGGTCGTTAGAAGAAGCTATTAAGGAAAGATTCTTACATACAATTGTTAAGGAAAGTTTAGCAGTGCACAAAATAATATATCTATTCAAAGACTTAGTGTCCATGTATGGAAAGAACAGAAAGAAAAATTATCATGTCCTGCAATTAAGGAGAGAACTACAAGGAAAGGATACAAGTAAGAAAAAGATTATATCTTGTCCAAGTTAATAAGAAGTAATTCAACTTTGGACAAAAAGTCACAAATCATACTGGTTCGTAGGAGGATCTCATGGGGTGACAAAATTTATATCAAGGCTAGACATAGAAAAAAAATATTTCTCCAAGCAAACATCAAGGAAATAATCAGACAACGGATGCAGCGGATATTACGAGAATATTCAAAATTCCCTTGGGTCATGAAATAGCCAGACCAAGTTGAAAAGGTTATAAATAAGCGCTTCTAAGAAAGAAGAAAAGCACGCAATTATTTATACAATTGTCTACCCAAATACAAGTTCTTTATTCTAATCTTAACAATCATTGTAATTCACTTTTAGTAGATTTATTGTGTACACAAATGAGTGACGAGTGAAAGAAAAATATTGGAGAGGCAGTATGTCTTGAAGGGTTGTGTCATTATTTGTTTCTTTGGTGAGCGAGTGAAACTAAAGGGTCGTTGTTGATGAGCGAGTAAAAACCAATCTTTTGCATTGTTGGTGAGCGTGTTAAAGCCAACCCTTATTCATAGTTGATGAGCAAGTAAAAACCAACATTGTAAATGTTAGTGGTGAACTTTGAAAATCATACAAGATGTACTCAACTCATATTACAAAGAGCTAAAGAGATAACCTACTTGCAACCCAAGGGGACTGTATTAGGATATCACACTGAATCTGAACCAGTATAATATTCCTGGTGTTATTTACCTTATTGCTTTCATTTTTTTTATTATAGCCATTACTGTTTGTTGAGATTAGTATTTGTTTGAATTGAAGAACTAATAGTATTATGCTGGATGTCTTCGTATTAGTCGACTAGGTCTGAGAAGTAGTCGGCTAGAAATTTAAAAAGGTTATAATTCACCCCCTCCTCTTGTACTTTCAATTGGTATCAGAGCATGTCTCACATTTTTACTTTTGCTTAATAGCAAGTGAGAAAAGATCATGTCAGCACACACAGTTATCGGAGCCTTACTCCAAGAGGGAACTTCTGCATTAAGACCACCATACTTCAACGGACAACGTTAATACAGAAGTCCCCTATTGGAGTAAGACTCCGACAACAGTGTGTGCTGACATGATCTTTTCTCACTTGCTGTTAAGAAAAAGTAAAAATGTGAGACCTTCTCTGATACCAATTGAAAGTACAGGGGGGGGATTGTAGCTTTTTTAAATTTCTAGCCGACTACTCCTTTGACCTAGTCGACTAATACGGAGACAACCTGCACAATACTATTAGTAATTTGATTCAATGAGATACTTATCTCAATAAATAGTATTTTCTTATAATAAAATATAAAAGCAATAAGGTAAATGATACCAGAAATTTTATACTGGTTTGGAACCAATGTGGTATCCTACTCCAGTCCCCTTGGGTTGCAAGGAGATTATCTCTTTATCTCTTTTTAATATGAGTTGAGTACAACTTTTGTGATTTTCAATGTTCACCACCTACATTTACAAGGTTGGTTTTCACTCGTTCATTAATAATGAAAAATGACACAACCTCTAATGAAACACTACCTCTTCAATGTTTTCTCTCTCTCTTCACTTCTTTGTGTACACAGTAAATCTACTAAAAGTTAATTGCAATGCTTGTTAAGAGTAGAATAAAGAACTTTTAGTTGGGTAGACAATTTTATAAAAGGTTATGTCGATCTTCTTCTCGGTTGCTCTTCAATTTATATTGTTGCCTCCAATATGATCGTTACCGATTTTTCTCATTAATGCAGAATATATGATCCTTATATCATGGTCAATGTGATATATGATGGCTTTCCTTCTTAACGAAATCTTTGCGCTCCTTTAACAGATTCTTCCTAATCTTGATTCTTTCCCACAAATAAATATTCTTTCCTTGTGTAGTAAATCCTAGAAATTTTTTTTATTCCATCCATATTGCTTCTTCTTTTCTTCATAACTTTACATTTCCTTTCCAATCTTGCTCCTCTTCCTTTATGGTCAATCTTGTACTTCTTCATTATTTTCCTTCTTCTATTCTTGTCTATAAACACTTTTGAATTTCAGCTCGATGCTTGCCTCTGGACTTGTGGAAATAAAATCTCTCTTTGTCTCCTTCTTTCCTTTCAAGATTGATTTGCAGCTTCCCTTGTTTACATAGATCTTGGAAATATAATTTTGCATATCAAAAGATTGTAGTGACTTGGAAAATCTTTTTAATCGTGCCTTGAAATTGTAGTAAAACTCAGCACTTGTGAACTCTTCTTTCGGCTATACAAGAATGAGATCTTACGTAGACAACCCAAGAGAATTTCAAGATCCTCTTCCTTTGACTTTGGGTCTTGAATATTGTCTTCAATATGAAGATCTCAATATATCTTTGAACTCCTAATATATTGAAAATATTCTTTTCTTGATCTTGGGAAATAATCTCCTTCCATAATATAGATTATACTACATCCATAATATATATTTCTTTTCATAGAAAATATATTCTTCTTATATTGAAAATATTCCTTTCTTTGATATTGGAAAATAATCTCTTTCCATAATATAGATTGTATTATATTCATATTATATTTTCTTTTCATAGAGAATATATTCTTCCTTGGCCTTGTAGTATCTTTTCCATATAGTATATTTCTTGCACAAAATAATAGATCTTCTCCAGGATTTTAGCAACCTTCTTTTCAAGATATTTCAGAACTTTCCTTCCATAATTTGCATGGAGCCTTCTTCTGATATTGTAGTAAAAAATTTAACATTTGAAATACGACTTTTAAATATTATTCCTCCCATGACGCTTAAAAATTAAATCACTGAAAATAACCTTCTTTGATAAATTCATCACAAGATATTCTCTTTCATATATTTGTTTGGATCTTTACCAGAATCTTCCTTTTTGAATAAACCATCATCTTCTTTCTTGAATAGTCCTGTGCAAGAATAAGATTACTACAAGTAAATATTTTTTGATTAATAATTATGTTGTTTTTCATCATCAAAATCAATACGTGAAACCTTGAAGCTAACAAATCTAACTTAAAGTACAAGAAGGTGGTGAATTGTAATCGTTTTTTAACTTATGTGTCCTTTAGTCAACTACTCTTTCAGTGTAGTCGACTACTGTACTAGAAATAAATGCGAATGTAGTGCAGGATAATAAATTTCAATAAAGTAAATTACACAAGGATATTTTATACTTGTGCGGTTTCTTTGTAAATTCTAGTCCAATCCCCTTAGGTTGCAAGAGGGTTCTCTCTGATGACTTCTTCACACTTTACTATCTTCTTCAATGAGATTTTAATACAATGCCTCACCTATTTCTCTCTCTCTCTCTCTCTCTCTCTCTCTCTCTCTCTCTCTCTCTCACACACACACACACACACACACAGTAAATAAAATAAAATTACAATGCTTGCAAAGAGTAGAACATAGAGCTCGAGATTGGTTAGACGATTGTCTATCTTGTTATAGAATACTTCATCTTCTCAAATACACAAAAAGCCCCATTAGGAGTTACTGAGATTTCGTAGTGTTATGACCCAATTTCCCCTCTATTGGGTATCGTGATGGCACCTAGTCTTAGGGACTATGTAAGCCTAACATTTACTGAATAACAACAATAATAAAGGAAATCTAACAGTATTGAAGTAGAAATCTTTATAGAATTTATAATTTCCCAAAACTGGTAGTACAAGTCATAAGCTCTACAGAGTTTGCTAGAACTTCTAAATACAATTGTTTGGAAATGAGTAAAAACAGTTTGAATACAAAGTAAGAAGGTGACTCCGAAGCTTGCGAATGCAGCGACATGTTTACCTTGAGTCTCCTCAGCAAGGATCGGCACAACTACTGATGATCAATACCTGAATTTGCACAAAATGTAAAGAAGTGTAGTATGAGCACACCACAACGGTGCCCAGTAAGTATCAAGACTAACTTCGGTGAAGTAGTGACGAGGACTAGTCAAGACACCCACAAGTCTAATAAATTGAACAAGCATAAGTATAGGAATGACAGAACATGAAATCTATCCAAAGACTATGTGATATGGATAACAACATAGCAACGACAATAAGGAAGGAAAAACAACAAGTAATAGCGGAACACCACAATAAGACACAGAATAATAAACGGAAACACAGCCCAAATCCGAATATCGCAATACAGTAAAGGCAAGTAGTAACTCAGCAACTGCAATAATTTTCACTTCAGGTCTTAGCCGACAAACCCCAATAAAATAAGTCAAATCCTGCAATTGTAAACTTTCACCCGTAACTTTTTTTTAAATTGAGGTCTTTAGAATAAAATGCTTTCCAATAAGAAATTCTTTTTGTGATTTACTTCTTTCAAATAAATAACCTATAAACATAGTTGTTTCAAGATAAATACTTTTCAAATAAATATCCTTCAAAAATATTTCTTCCGAAATTAATACTTTTCAAATATAAGCTTTTCAAATAAGTATCCTTCAAACATAGTTCTTACAAGATCAATACTTTTCAAATATAAGATTTTCAAATAAATATCCTTTGAGTATAAGTTACCATGTGACACCTAAGCATGGAAGATCAGCAGCTCCGAACACAGATATAACAACAGGGAAAATCTACCGGGATACCGTCCCACAGTCCTGAATTATCTATGCAGTACAGGGGGATCTTCCGGAATACGTACATAGTCAAAAAATAAATGTGCAGTACATGGGGATATCTTGGAATACGTCTGTAGTCCCAAAATAAATATGCAGTGCTGGGGGATCTCCAGGAATACGTCTGTAGTCCCAAAGTAAATATGCAAGAAAGGGGATCACCCGGAATACGTCCGCAGTCCCAAAATAAATATGCGGTGTAGGGAGATCTCCCGGAATACCGTTCCGTAGTCCCAAAGTAAATATGCAGCGGAAAGGGATCTCCCGGAATATCGTTCCGTAGTCCCAATTAAATATGCAGTACAACCAACAGAGATAACAACTATAGCACGACAGAAACCTCGTACATCACCATAACAAATACAAAACAAAAATAATAGTAATGCAAAGTACGACGAGTAAATCAACTCAAGAACTTAAAATCACAAAGAACGGTAGAACTCATTCACAAGGAATAATCACAGTAAGGAATGCTAGGCGCAAGGAGAACAGCTCAACAAGGGAAAACAAAAATGTAGCAACGATTCCACAATATTCAAGTCAATAATAAGAAGCCAACATGAGTCAAATAGTTTCAAATAAAGGCAAGTCAACTAAGATATAAGTTATCTAAACTCTTTTTGAGGTTGAGCAATTACGAGGGATATTCAACAATTCAAATAAGGGTAAGCAACAAAAGATAATCATAAATCCAATTAAGATTAAATATTATAGGATGAGATAATAATAATTTCAATTAAAGATAAGTAGTTATGACAATATAGCATGACGATAGAAGAGGTAAAATCTTTAGTCAAGTCAAATAAGGGTCAAATAAACAGTAAGAGTGAATCCTAAAGCAATTATCTCTAATCAAAGCATGTAGAGGTGAAACTAGCAAATAGGAACTCAAACGCATCAAAACAATTCATACACGGTGAATATAAGGACCTAAGAACCCTAAAAAGGCCAACTTCCCACAAATAAGTCCAAGCACGCACTCGTCACCTCACCATACACGGACTACAATCAACATAGAAGACTCAAATCCTAAGAGGTAATTCCCCCACACAAGGTTAGGCAAGATACTTACCTCAAAGAAGACAACTCGGTACTCTAAAATGAACTCCTCGGGTGAGTAAACCTCCGGACGGCTCAAATCCAACTAAAATAACTTCAAAACACACATAAAACTTATAAGAAACTATTTCGGATCATAAAGTCTAAATTTTAACAGACTCCAAAAATCGGTCCAAAAGTCGACCCCCGGGGTCGCACTTGGGTACCTAACAAATTTAACAAAATCTGAATACACATTCCAATATGAGTTCAACCATACAAAAATGATCAAATTCCGATGCCATTTCGTCCCTCAAATCATGATTTTTCATTTTAGAAATTTTCTTCAAAAACCAACATTTTCCTCAACCAAAAACACAAATCTAATGATAGAATTGAAGATAAATTCATGGAATACATTAAATACTAGGTGAAGAATACCTACCCAATAAGATTGCTTGTGTGATGACCCAAAAGGTCATCCCGCATATTTCTAGCTAATTCTACGTTCGGAGGTCGTGAAAACCTCCTTCTATCTCACCTCGATTTGTGTGCACAACCCGAGCGTGTAGCCGGTAAGCCTTTATGTGAAAAACTGATAAAAATGATAATTTTGTATTAGAAATCTGAATAAAGTTGAATTCGGTCAACTTTTTTGGTAAATGGACCCGGATCCGTGATTTGACGGTCCTGGAGGGTCCGTAGGAAAATATGGGACTTGGGCGTATGCCCGGAATCGAATTCCGAGGTCCCAAGTCTGAGAAATGAATTTTTAAAAGAAATTGTTTTCTGAAAATAAAAGAGGTTTTTGAAAATGAAATTATATGTGAAACCTGTGCTATCAGTCCCGTATTATGGTTCCGGAGCCCGGTAAGGGTTTGACATAATATTTGTGCGGTATCTGTGAAGTTTGGTAAGAAACGGACTTCATTAGATGTGATTCGGACCGTAAATGCAAAATTTAAGGTTTAAAGAAGTTTCGAGGAATTTCATTGATTTTTGGTTTAATTCATCGTTTTGGTGTTGTTTTATGTGTTTTGAAACCTCGAGCGAGTCAGTGTTAGGTTATATGACTTGTGTGTGTTTGAACGGGGTCCCGGGGGCCTCGGGTGTGTTTCGGATGGGCTTCGGGTCAATTCTCCCCTATTTTGCACTGTTGTTCTGCTATCTGGTGTTTTCTTCTATGCGATAGCATATGCACATCCGCGATCGCATAGAGTAATGTTGGCCACCCCAGTTTTATTAATCGCGATCGCATAAGCAGGTCCATAATCGCGGAAGTCCACATCCTCCTTCTCTGCATTCGCAGGTGCACCATCGCGTTTGGATAGTGTTTCCACTGGGGCATCAAATTATTATTCTACGCGATCGCATTCCATCCTTCACGATCGCGTAGTGTAGCAATTTGGGCAGCAGGTAACTTCTCATACGCGATCGCACTCGAGCCTTCGCGATCGCATAGAGCACTTTGGTCAGCGATAACTGTTCCTCTTCACGATCGCATTACGTTCTCCGCGATCGCGATGGTTTAAGCCTGGACAACCTTTCTTTTCTTCTCCACAATCGCAATCAATGCTCCGCGATCACAATTAATTAAAGATCTGGGCAGAATATAAGTCTTCAAAAATGAGGGTCAAGCCATTTTTAACATATATTATCTTCTAGAGCTCGGTTCTTGGCGATTTTTGAAGGGTTTTTCTCACAAATAGAAAGGGTAAGTGTTCTTCCACTAGAATTAATTATATTTCATTAATTAGTTCTTGTTTCCATCATTTAAATTGTGTTTTGGGTTAAGGAAGTTGTGGGTTTTGAAAGAAAACTTCAAAAATGAAAATTCATGATTTGAAAGACCAAATGTTATCGGAATTGGATAAATTTAGTATGGGTGAACTCGTATCGGAATGGGTAATCTTAATTTGTAAAATTTGTCGGGTTCCGAGGTGAAGGCCCGAGGTCGACTTTTGGGTCGATTTTTATAATTTTGTAAAGATTGAAACTTTATAATTCATAGTTCCTTATACATTTTATGTGTATTTGAAGTTTTTTTAGTTGATTTTGAGCCGTCGGGAGGTCTTTTCACCCGAGAAGTATATTTTTGAGTACCAGGTTGTCGTCTTTGAGGTAAGTATCTTGCCCAACCTTGTGTGAGGGAACTACCCCTTAGGATTGAGTCTTCCTTGTTGACTGTTGTCCGAGTATGCGAGGTGACGAGTGTGTACTCAAACTTATTTGCAATTAGATTGGCCTTTCAGTATTCGTAGGTTCTTATATTACCTGTGTATGATTTGTAATTGTTACATTTGAATCCTTGGTTGTTAATTTTATTCCTTCCTGTTTAAATTAGAATTACTTGTTTTTGGATTCCTTCGTTGGCTATTTGACCTTATTTGACTTTACTGAATATTCTACTTCTCTTATCATCATGCTATATTTTCTTCCTAGCTTGCCTAATTGACTATATTTAGTGTCATCTAGCCTTATAGTTGACTAGTCGTAGTTGGAACATCTATTCGTTGGAGTCAAGCATCCCGTGAGTCTTACATTGTGATTTATATGACTATTCCCTTAATTTCCACTTAGGTCTAATTGTTAGACATTTATGTTATTGGTATTTTCTTGATGTTGCCTATTACTGGGCCTTTGTTTAAGCTGAGTGTTATTCCGTGAAGTTAACTGTTTAGGTGAGATTGGTTATAGTTGTTTCCCTTGTCGGGATGTTATGGTTTCTGTTACTGTTTATGCTGTTAATGGTATTTGTTGTATTGTTGACTCACTTGCCGGGATGTTATGGTCTCTGTTACTGTTTATGCTGTTAATGATATTTGTTGTATTGTTGACTCACTTGCCGGGATGTGATGGTTTCTATTACTTTTTATGATGTTAAAGATATTGTTTGTATTGTTGACTCCCTTGCCGGGATGTGATGGTTTCTATTATTGTTTATGTTGTTAATTATATTGTTTGTATTGTTGACTCCCTTGCCAGGATGTGGTGATTTAAGGGTCATATTGTTGGTTTTTCCTTGCCTAACTGTTGTTCTTGATATTGTTTGGGTGAGGAAGAGTGTAAAGCACCAAGGGTGATGCAGTGTATTGTGAGGATGAGAGTGTAAAAGCACGAAGGGTGATGCCGTGCCATGTTATGATATTAAAGCACGAAGGATAATGACGTGCCGTATCTATTTATTTATTGTGAGGATGAGTGGAAAAGCACGAAGGGTGATGTCGTGCACTTGTTTTGGTAAGGATGAGAGTAAAGCACGAAGGGTGATGCCGTGCACTTGTTTTGGTGAGGATGAGAGTAAAAGCACGAAGGGTGATGCCGTGTACTTGTCTTTGCATTCTAATCCGTTGTTCTAAATTTGGATATTCCTACTGATATTTTACTGCATTTATTGTTAAGATTTCATATTCCTCCTATACTGCATGGAAATTTCTAAGTTACGGACTGAGTTCCGGTGGATAAATCTTGAGGAGATTTTGATCAAGGGATGTTATTGAAAAGTATTATTGAAAAAGCAATGGTTTTGAAATGATTATACTTGAATGACTTTTACATCTTGCACTAGCCTTGCCAAAAATGATATTTGGAAGTCATTTATTGGGAAAGCATCTTTGAGAGGTTTCATATTTTGAAAGAAACTATGTTTTACGTAATTCTCTCTATTAAATATACTTATACCTACTTTTGGAGAAAGTATGTTCTCAAAGGAAACTCTTCCATACTAAAATGATTTTTATTTGTAAAAGTTTTTCATATGAACTGTTGTTTAAAGATTTCTACCAGTTATGGATTTTAATGGCTAGGGCCCGATGTGAACAAACCAACATGGAGTTGATTTATTGGTGTTCTCTATTGTGTTGTGTTTCCTTTCGATTCGACTTGTTTTGCTGTCCATCTTTCTGTGTATTTTTGTGCTGTTTCGTAATTGATTTCCAAAATATCCTTCCGCTTTATATTGTCATTGTTGTAAATTATTTCGTGAAGTCTTAGATAGGTGTAACATTCGGTCATTTCTATGTTCATGTTATTTATTTTGTAAACTAGTGGTGTCTTGACTAGTCCTCGTCACTACTCCACCGAGGTTAGTCAGATACTTACTGGGCACCGCTGCGGTGTGCTCATAGTACACTTCTGTGCATTTTTGTTTGCACAGATCCAGGTTTTGGTTGTTAGTAGTTGCGCGGATGATTGCTGAGGAGACTCAAGGTAACCTGTTGCTGCGTTCGCAGGCTTCGGAGTCACATTCCTGTTTAATTCAACTGTACTTACTTATTTCTAGACAGTTGTATTTAAATTTGGTAGAAATATTTCGTAGAGCTTATGACTTGTATTTACCGGATTTTGGGGAAAAGTGTAGACTCAGTCAAGATTTCTATTATCGAGATTGTTAAAGTTCTTTTATTATTGGTTAAATGTTAGGCTTACCTAGTCCCTAAGACTAGGTGCCTTCACGGTACCCAACGGAGGGAAATTGGGCCGTGACAAGTTGGTCTCAGAGCTCTAGGTTCATAGGTGCTACGAGTCATAAACGAGTTTAGTAGAGTCTTGCGGATTGGTACAGATACGTCTGTATTTATCTTCGAGAGGCTAGAGAACTATTAGGACAATTTCACTTCTTTCATTCCTATCATGTGAGTTTATTGATCTTGAAGTTTGAAATTATCGTTCCATTTTCTTGCCGATGGTGAGAAGACGAGCAGCAGTTCCTGATGATGTTACCCCGAATCAAGTGTCGCAAGGGTCAGAGACAGAGGCCAATGAGGAGCACGTGCTGCAGTTAAGATGCCTACCAGAGCAGCCATTGAGAAGTCGCCAGTAGTTCTAGTTCGGGGACAGGTACTGGGGGGCCTGTTGCTACCCCGGACTTCAGGAGACCTGAGCGCAGTTTTGAGTATAAGTGGTACATTGACTCAGGCAGGGTTGATTCTAGTGCACCAGTTGCTTCCCAGATCAGGCGAGGAGTTCAGACTCGTACCGTCTCCACTCCAGAGTAGCAAGGTCATATTGGTCAGGTTCCAGTTGTTATGGCAGCACGAGATGTGGTTCCAGTTCAGTCCCTGGTTAGGACAGTAGCCTCAGATGAAGAATACCTTGGACTTGAGAGGTACAGAAAGTATCACCCTTATATCTTTCAGTGGATTGGCGGCATATGGTGCCCAGGGTTTCCTGGAGGAGTGTCACTATATTCTTCGCGCTTCGGGTATTGTGGAGACGAGCAGGTTTGTTTTTGTCATGTCTTAGGTTCCGAGTAGTGGGTTGATCAATTGTGGCGGCATATGAGTTGGGGATAACCTGGCCGAGCTAGCTTCACTTGCGTGGATTCAGGCTCTAGATATACTTTTGAGGGAGTTTGCACTCCAGATCCTCCGAGATGTACGGCGCGTGGAGCTTGAGCAGTTGGGTCAGGGCGTTGTGTCACCAATGGAGCGTGCCATTAAATTCAGTGAGTTGGCCAGACCTGCACTTCGCTTGGTTGCTTCAGTTAGGAGATGAGTCCGTAGAGCCATTTGGGAGATTCAGGCATGATATTCGATTCAGCGGGACTCGAGAGTTAGAGTAGGATGCCTCGTTTTAGCAAGTAGTAGGGATCGCTCGCCGGTTAGAGAGCACATGGGACCAGGAGCGAGAGGACAGACGGGATCAGGGAGAGAGTTCAGGGAGGCAATCAGGCCTCGTAGATCAGAGGAATCTACTGGTCCGTATTATAGAGGCAAGGTACGACACGGTAGAAGTTTTGTGGGTCAACCAGATCAATTTGCATTACCAGCTTCGCATGGGATTTCAGGTTCTCATGGGTCTCAGAGGATTCGTATTGTGTGTTTTTCCACAGCCATGTCGGAAGAGAGATTATTTTTTAGTGTGGAGATGTTAGCCGCAGGGTGAGAGATTTTCTCCAAGATTCAGGTAAGTGTGTTATAGCAGGGCAATCAGGTGAGTAGAGGACGCCCAAGAGGGGGAGGCCCGACCCATTAATGTGTTGCATATAATAGGCTGGAGGTCGTTATTCCAGATATTATCACACAGATATGTTTTGATGTGTTGTATAGGGGCACCGATTGTATTTCATTATAGTTTTGCTGGTCGGGACGAGTTCCTTTATTTGTTGTTTCACTTATGAGTGAGTTCCATGTTTTGCACTCCATTTTGTGTTTGCTCCTGTTGGGATATTCTGGGTAGTAGCCCGTGTATATCGTTGTTTTATTCATTCTTGATAGTAGTGAAACCGGCAGTGAGTCCTTGTTGTTCTTCGTGGCAAGCTTTATGTGATTTTGCTAAATATTTTGCTTACGAGTTGTGATTTGATACTCCATCGAGATGTGAGTTCAGTTAGCATTATTATTTTATCAGTTGAGATGAACTACTGAAGGAATTTCAATTGGTGTGCTATATTTTTGGTATGTGATTTTTCAGAGTGTAGGACGAGGTCCTCGTGATATTTTTGATTCGATATGTTTGGACCGGGCTGAGTACCACAATGGAAATTTTATCAGGATGGTATCCTTGTGATTTGTTCATGTGCTTTGCTTCTTACTTGTTATATTGCTTTTGGTAAGTCGGTATTGATAGAGAGTTCTTCCTATGGGCTTGTTTGATAGTTCCTTTATATGTTTCTATTTTCATGTTCAGTCATTTCGTTAGGTGTTTCTTTAGTTTAGTTTGCGGGATGTGTGCCCGGTGGTGTTAGTTGTGGTTGGTGACTCGGATGTTTAATAATGAAGTCGTCGTGTTCATTGCATTATCAGTGTTATGGGGTTTGGAAATAGAGTTATTTCAGATGTGGGGCTAATTTCCAATGTCGAGTTGATTTCGGGCAGCTATTGTGATCAAAAGTGTTACATGAGCCTATGTGTGATGTACTATGTTGTGTGGTCGTGACTTGTGGGTGTAATCATGAGTTGATGCAGCTGATTGAGGCTAATGTCGGATATGGATTTAGAATCGGGTCTTTTGTAAATGAGTAGAGGGTGAGAAGTAGAGGTAGGAGGCTTATCGATGGTGATGTGAAGGCTATATTGTGGTTGTGATTGTTTCATCGGGCTTATGTGGGTTGGGGTGACGTAGGATCACCCGCGGCTATGTGTTGGAAGTAAACCATCAGTGATTCGATGAGTTCAAAGTGAATCTTGGTACATTCAAGGACGAACGTTTGTTTAAGAGGGGGAGATTGTGATGACCCAAAAGGTCATCCTGTATATTTCTAGCTAATTCTGTGTTCCGAGGTCATGAAAACCTCCTTCTATCTCACCTCGATTTGCATGCGCAGCCCGGGCATGTAGCCGGGAAGCCTTTATGTGAAAACTGATAAAAATGATAATTTTGTATTAGAAATTTGAATAAAGTTGACTTCGGTCAATTTTTTTGGTAAACGGACCCGGACCCATGATTTGACGGTCCTGGAGGGCAAAAAAATACGGGGCTTGGGCATATGCCCGGAATCGAATTCCGAGGTACCAAGTCCGAGAAATGAATTTTTAGAAGAAATTATTTTCTGAAAATAAAAGAGGTTTTTGAAAATGAAATTATATTTGAAACCTGTGGTATCGGGCCTGTATTATGGTTCTGGAGCCCAGTACAGGTTCGACATAATATTTGTGCCATATCTGTGAAGTTTGGTAAGAAACGGACTTCATTAGATGTGATTCGGACCGTAAATGAAAAATTTAAGGTTTAAAGAAGTTTCGAGGAATTTCATTGATTTTTTGTTTAATTCATCGTTTTAGTGTTGTTTTATGTGTTTTGAAACCTCGAGCAAGTTATTGTTAGGTTATATGACTTGTGTGTGTGGTTGGATGGGGTCCCGGGGGCCTCGGGTGTGTTTCAGATGGGCTTCGGATCAATTCTCCCCTATTTTGCACTGCTGTTCTGCTATCTAGTGTTTTCTTCTATGCGATGGCATATGCACATCCGCGATCGCATAGAGTAATGTTGGCCACCCCAGTTTTATTAATCGTGATCGCATAGGCAGGTCCGTGATCGCAGAAGTCCACATCCTCCTTCTCCGCGTTTGCAGGTGCACCATAGCGTTCGCATAGTGTTTCCACTGGGGCATCGAATTATTCTTCTACGTGATCGCATTCCATGCTTCGCGATCCCGTAGTGTAGATATTTGGGAAGCATGTAACTTCTCATACGCGATCACACTCGAGCCTTCGCGATCGCATAGAGCACTTTGGCCAGCGACAATTGTTCCTCTTCGCGATCGCATTACGTTCTCTACAATCTTGATGCTTTAAGCCTGGTCAGCCTTCATTTTCTTCTTCGCGATCGCAATTCATTAAAGATCTGGGTAGAACATAAGTCTTCAAAAACGAGGGTTAAGCCCTTTTTAACATATTTTGACTTCTAGAGCTTGGTTCTTGCCAATTTTTGAAGGTTTTTTTTCACACAAATCGAATGGGTAAGTGTTCTTCCACTAGAATTAATTATATTTCATGAATTAGTTCTTGTTTCCATCATTTAAATTGTGTTTTGGGTTGAGGAAGTTGTGGGTTTTGAAAGAAAACTTCAAAAAGGAAAATTCATGATTTGAAAGACCAAATGTTATCGGAATTGGATAAATCTAGTATGGGTGAACTCGTATCGGAAAGGGTAATCAAAATTTCTAAAATTTGTCAGGTTTTGAGGTGAGGGCTCGGGGGTCGACTTTTGGGTCGATTTTTATAATTTTGTAAAGATTGAAACTTTATAATTCAGAATAGTTCCTTATACATTTTGTGTGTATTTTGAAGTTGTTTTAATTGATTTTGAGCCGTCCGGAGGTCTATTCGCCCGAGAAGTATATTTTTGAGTACCAGGTTGTCGTCTTTGAGGTAAGTATCTTGCCCAACCTTGTGTCTGGAACTACCCCTTAGGATTAAGTCTTCCTTGTTGATTGTTGTCCGAGTATGCGAGGTGACGAGTGTTTACTCGAACTTATTTGCAATAAGATTGGCCTTTTAGGATTCGTAGGTTCTTATATTACCTGTGTATGATTTGTAATTGTTACATTGAATCCTTGGTTGTTAATTTCATTCCTTCCTGTTTAAATTAGAATTACTTATTTTTGGATTCCTTCGTTGGCTATTTGACCTTATTTGACTTAACTGAATATTCTACTTCTCTTATCATCATGCTATATTTTCTTTCTAGCTTGCCCAATTGACTATAATTAGTGTCATCTAGCCTTATAGTTGACTAGTCATAGTTGGAACATCTATTCGTTGGAGTCAAGCATGCCCGTGAGTCTTACATTGTGATTTATATGACTATTCCCTTAAGTGCCACTTAGGTCTAATTGTTACACATTTATGTTATTGGTATTTCCTTGATGTTGCCTATTACTGGGCCTTTATTTAAGCTGAGTGTTATTCCGTGAAGTTAACTGTTTAGGTGAGATTGGTTATAGTTGTTTCCCTTGTCGGGATGTTATGGTCTCTGTTACTGTTTATACTGTTAAAGATATTCTTTGTATTGTTGAATCCCTTGCCGGGATGTGATGGTTTCTATTACTGTTTATGCTGTTAATGATATTGTTTGTATTGTTGACTCCCTTGCCGGGATGTGATGGTTTCTATTATTGTTTATGTTGTTAATGATATTGTTTGTATTGTTGACTCCCTTGCCGGGATGTGGTGATTTATGGGTCATATTGTTGGTTTTTCCTTGCCAAACTGTTGTTCTTGATATTGTTTGGGTGAGGAAGAGTGTAAAACACGAAGGATGATGCCGTGTATTGTGAGGATGAGAGTGTAAAAGCACGAAGGGTGATGTCGTTCCATATTATGATATTAAAGCACAGAGGATAATGTCGTGCCATGTTATGATATTAAAGCACGAAGGATAATGTTGTGCCGTATCTATTTATTTATTGTGAGGATGAGAGCAAAAGCACGAAGGGTGATGTTGTGCACGTTTTTTGGTAAGGATGAGAGTAAAGCACGAAGGGTGATGCCGTGCACTTGTTTTGGTGAGGATGAGAGTAAAGCACGAAGGGTGATGCCGTGCACTTATTTTGGTGAGGATGAGAGTAAAAGCACGAAGGGTGATGCTGTGCACTTGTCTTTCCATTCTAATCCGTTGTTCTATATTTGGATATTCCTACTGATATTTTACTGCATTTATTGTTAAGATTTGATATTCCTCCTGTACTGCATGGAAATTTCTGAGTTACGGACTGAGTTCCGGTGGATAAATCTTGAGGAGATTTTGATCAAGGGATGTTATTGAAAAGTATTATTGAAAAAGCACTAGTTTTGAAATGATTATACTTGAATGACTTTTACATCTAGCACTAGCCTTTCTTAAAATGATATTTGGAAGTCATTTATTGGGAAAGCATCTTTGGGAAGTTTCGCATTTTGAAAGAAACTATGTTTTACGTAATTCTCTCTATTAAATATAATTATACCTACTTTTGGAGAAAGTATGTTTTCAAAGGAAACTCTTCCTGTAACGACCCGACCATTTTTTTTGTGTTATCGGACCCCGTTCCCCTAAATGAAACTTCCCACAACGGCTTATCGTGATTTATGACTTGCGGGGGCGGGTGGTCTCAGATTCAGAAGTGTTTAGAGCAATATTGGAACACTTGGTTCCTTCAGGTTGGCCTTTAAGGCCAAGTTTGACTTCAGTCAACATTTTCAGTAAACAGCCTCGGAATCGAGTTTCGACGGTTCCGGTAGATTTGCATGATGATTTCGGACTTGGGCGTATCTTCGGAATGGGTTTCTGATGACCCGGGAGCGTTTCGGCGCCCAATATTGAAATAAGAGTTCCTTAGGTTCCTATTGTGGTTTGGGATGTGTTTTTGTGTTATCGAGGTCCGAATGGAATTCCGAGACCGGGAATAGTTCTGTTATGTCATTTATGACTTGCCTGCAAAAATTTGGTATCATTCCAAGTAGTATAGGTCGATTCGGCGCGTTGTTAGCAAAGTTTAGAAAACTTGAAGTTCCTAAGTTATGATTCTAGGGGTTTTGGGATGTGATTTTGAGTTTTAGCGAGTGTTCCGAAGGCTCGAGCAAGTCCGTATTCTTATTTGGGACTTGTTTGTATATTTGGACAGGGGCTCGGGTGGGCCCAGGTGCCTCCCAGACACCACACGAGGCCAAAAACCAGCTGAAATAGCTGCTGGTGCACCTGTTCTGGTGTGATCGCAGGTGCGGTTGCCCATTCTGAGGTGCGAGATCGCTCCTACGGTCCCAGCCTCGCAGGTGCGACCCCCAGTGGGCAGCCCATTTCTCGCAGGTGCGGACAAAGTTCCGCAGAGAGGACCAGCAGGTGTGGTTTCCTCTCCACAGGTGCGGGCCCAGGCTTCCTCGTCCATTTCCGCAGGTGCGAGCCTTTTCTCGCAGGTGCGAGACCGTAGGTACGATCCTTGAGCCGCATGTGCGGTACCACTGTTAGGCAGTGTGTTTCTTTAAAATACGGGATTCTTAATTGTTTTTTCATTCCTTCCTCCATTAAAACACTTTGAGAGCTTGGGAAAAGGGCTCCATGACCCAACCACTGAAAGGTAAGTAAATTCCGTCTCAAGATTTGTTAATGCATGAATTCCTAGTTGAATTTAATTACCTAATTAGTGAAAAATGAAGAAATTGGGTAGTAATCTAGGGCTTTCGATAATTTGAGAATTTGACCGTGAATTAGCTATGAAATCTAGTAAAATCATATATTAACGATCCTTAGGTTATGGGTGAGGGGTTCTTTCGTGAATTTTTGGAATCCGAGCATGCGAGCCTGAAGTTGGATTTTGGGATTTCTTCAAGAATGATGAATTTGACTAAATAGTAGGAGAATTACATGCTTTGAGTATAATTTGATATATATTTATGTAACGTCTGATTAGTTTCGAGTCCTTGGGTGACGAGTTCGGAGTATCGGGCGCATTCTTGACCCGGGGAGTAGGTTCGACGCGAGGTGAGTCTCCTTTCTAACCTTGTAAGAGGGAATTGTCCCCATTGGTGATTATAAATGGTGGTTCCTTATTTGCGGGGGGCTGCGCACACACGAAGTGACGAGAGTCCATGCATAGCTACTATTATGCCTTGTCGGGTAGTTTAGGACTCACAAGAATGCTTTATGTGTTGTATCAGTGATCTTGCATATGGATTAAGTAGTCTAATATCCTCGAATTTCACATGTGAAGGCCTAAGGAGTTATGCTTTGAAGTTGACATTATTAAATTCTCACCCTGTTAGTATGTTCTCTGCTAAATTACCTGGAATCTCCTGCTAATCATGTATTTATATGGGAACCCTAGTCGCATGAATGATTCGCGAGCGGGGTAGTCCTAGTATTATATTAACCCGAGTCGCATGAATTATTCGTGAGAGGGGTGGTCTTAGTATTATATTAACCGTGTCACATATTCTATTCGGGAGCGGGGCAGATAGATGCATCTATGGTTCGGGCCGTTTGACCCTCGGGAGTGCATATTTACTTTTGTCGTCGTAAAGGCAGTACGTTCATAGCCTGTTATATGTTTGGTAATTTATGAGAAGACATGTAATTGTAACTGTTGATTTCATGAAAGAAAGAAGGTTAAATAGCTTGTATGACATGGAAAGGGATGGCGTGAGGGTACTAGAGATTGTTGTTTGATGCACATTTTCTTATTACTGTTTATTAATGCTAATACTGATTAGCCTGTACTCATTCCACATTGTCTGGCCCTAGTAAGTATCACGTCGACCTCTCGTCACAACTTCTTCGAGGTTAGGTGGGGTACTCACTGGGTACATATCTGCTTATGCACTCATACTACGCTTCTGTGTTGTACAGGTTTTGATGCTGGTGCATCTGGTTATCCGACCGGAGCTTGACCCTAGGAGTATATTCTGGACCTGACTCCACGGTGAGCTGCTTCCTTGGCGATTCTCAGCAGCACTATGGAGTTATCTTTGTTTATTTCTGTCCACTTCTTTTAGACAGTAGAACAGTTTATCTCATCTTTTGTATATTCTACTAGTTCGCCTGTAGACTTGTGACACTAGTTCCTGGCACACACATTGTAGACTCTATATTTTTGGGACTGTATATATTGGTTCATGATCCTTGTGGCTACATTTACTTAAGTTGGTTAATTTATCCGCTTCTACTTAAATGTTCTAAGCTTAAAATTTGGTAAGTGTGGGGTTGATTTGTCAAATAAGGATAATCTCACTAGTAAACAAACTGTTGGCTCGCCTGACCCAGGTGTTGGGCGCCATCACGACCTGAGTTAGAATTTTGGTTTGTGACAACATGGTATCATAGCACTAGGTTCACGTAGGTCTCACAAGTCACGGGCAAACCTAATAGAGTCTCGCGGATCGATACGGAGACGTCTGTATTTATCTTCGGGAGGCTATAGGGTTTTAGGAAACCTCTGTTTATTCATGATCTATCATGAAATTTATGGTTTACTAAATCTCATTCTTCTATTCTCTCACAGATGGTGAGGACGCGTACATCTAGCAGAGGTCGGGGGAGGGCACCGACCCGAGGTAGGGGACGGGGGCGTCAAAGAGCTGTTCCAGTTGCACCACCAGGGGATCCTAATATAGAGGAGCAGGGGGAGGTGACCCCAGCAGGTCCTGCTCCAGTGGACTTCATGACGGCGCCAGGCTTCCAGGAGGTCATGGGCCGTATGATGAGATTTATGGATACTATGTTCGAGGCTGGTTTATTTCCAGCGGATCCTGCCACATCTCAGGCAGGAGGGGGAGCCCAGAACCCTATTGCCCAGGCTGTAGGCCAGACAGCAGCACTTCATCATACCTGGGGTACACTACCCATGGGTGGGGTCGAGCCTGTAGCAGCAGCACCTGAGCCCAGACCAGCTGCGGACGGCGATCCGCAGAAGTTATTGGACAGATGGACTCGATTGCATCCTCCAATTTTCGGGGGTGAGCGAGGCGAGGATGCCCAGTATTTCATTGACAGGTGCAGGGACAGACTGCACAACATGAGGATACTAGAGTCCAATGGAGTGGACTTCGCTACTTTCCAGTTAGAGGGCATAGCTCGCAGATGGTGACAGTCCTATATTCTCAGTAGGCCAGCAGATTCTCCTCCTATCACTTGGGAGCAGTTCACTCAGATGTTCCTAGACAGATATATCCCACCCTCTGAGAGGGAAGAGCTGCGGTATCAGTTTGAGCAGCTGGAGCAGGGACAACTGTCAGTGACAAACTATGAGGCCAGATTTTTAGAGTTGTCTCGCCATGCACTCATGATACTACCTACCGATGCTGAGAGAGTGCGGAGATTTGTTGTCGGGTTGTATCCAGGCATTAGGGCCAACATGGCCCGAGAGGTGGAGATGGGGACTCCTTATCAGCTGGTAGTGGAGATTGCTCGTAGGATCGAGGGTTATCAGTCGAGGGCCAGGGAGCAGGTAAAGCCCGATAAGAGAGCCAGATATTCCAGGGATTTCAGAGGTGCCCCAGCTAGGGGCAGAGGTCATTTTGGTAGGGGTCAGCCCAGCAGGCCCCCATATTCAGCACCCCCACCACCACCTCCTCGTGGTGCTCCAGTGAGGCCTTACTTCAGTGCTATGTCAGAGGGTTCTCATCGTCCCCCAGTTATCCAGGGTTCTTCTTCAGGGCAGCAGGCCGTGCCTCCAGTGAGATGTTACGAGTGCGGGGATCTCGGCCATATCAGGAGGACTTGTCCTGGGTTTCGGGGCAAGGCAGTGCAGTAGGGTTACCAGCCTATGAGTCCGGCACCAGCAGTCAGGCCACCGAGGGGTGGAGGACAGGTCGGCAAGGGCCATCCTAGAGGTGGAGTCCAGGCAGGAGGAATTCAGGCAGCTCCGATTCACTCTGGTGGAGCTCAGTCTTCCGGTACTCCATCTAGATTCTATGACATTCCGGCCAGATCAGATGCAGTGGCCTCAGGCGCTGTGATCACATGTATTATTTTAGTATGTGGTAGAGAGGCATCAGTGTTATTTGATCCTGGATCCACCTATTCCTATGTTTCAGCCTTATTTGCTCATTTCGTGGATGCTCCTTGTGAGTCCTTGGGTTCTCCTATATGTGTGTCCACTCCTGTGGGCGATTATGTGGTGGTAGATCGAATCTATCGGTCTTGTGTGATCACACTCTGTGAATTCGAGACCAGAGAAGACCATTTTTTGCTCGACATGGTTGATTTTGAGGTTATTCTAGGCATGGATTGGCTATCTCCTTATCATGCTGTGCTAGATTGCCATGCCAAGACAGTTACTTTAGCCATGCCCGAGTCGCCTAGTCTAGAGTGGAGAGGTTCCTCAGTTAGTGCCGCCAACCGGGTTGTTTCATTCCTGAAGGCTCGACATATGGTCGAGAAGGGTTGTATGGTCTATCTTGCTTATGTGCGGGACACCACCGCCGAGACTCCGACGATTGATTCAATGCTAGTGGTTCGAGAGTTTGCTGATGTATTTGCTTCAGACATTCTCGGTATGCCTCCGGATCGTGATATTGATTTCTGCATTGATTTAGCTCCAGGCACCCAGCCTATATCTATTCCTCTGTACCGTATGGTTCCGAAGGAGTTGAAGGAGTAGCTTGAGGAGTTGTTACCTAAGGGGTTCATCAGACCGAGTGTATCGCTGTGGGGTGCTCCAGTTCTATCCGTGAAGAAGAAGGATGGGTCCATGCGTATGTGTATTGATTACCGCCAGTTGAACAAGGTCACCATTAAGAACAAATATCCTTTGCCGCGCATCGATGATTTGTTTGACCAGATACAGGGTGCTCGGGTGTTTTCTAAGATTGATATGAGATCGGGATATCATCAGTTGAAGATTCGGGCCTCAGATGTTTCGAAGACGGCTTTCGTACGAGATATGGCCATTGTGAGTTCCTGGTAATGTCCCTTGGCTTGACTAATGCCCCAGCAGCATTCATGGACTTGATGAATAGGGTGTTCAGGCCGTATATTGATTCCTTTGTCATTTTCTTCATAGATGACATCTTGATTTACTCACGTAGCCTGGGTGAGCACGAGCAACATTTGAGAGTTGTTCTCCAAACCTTGCGGGAACAGAAGCTATATGCTAAGTTCTCCAAGTGTGAGTTCTGGTTGGATTCCGTGGCATTCTTGGGGCATGTGCTATCCGGAGAGGGTATCAAGGTTGATCCTCAGAAGATTGAGGCGGTTCAGAGTTGGCCGCGTCCTACTTCAGCTACCGAGATCAAGACCTTTTTGGGCCTAGCAGGCTATTATCGCCGAGTTGTGGAGGGGTTCCCTTTTATTGCAGCTCCATTGACTAGATTGACTCATAAGAATGCCCCGTTTCGATGGTCTGACGAGTGTGAGTCGAGCTTTCGGAAACTCAAGGCGGCATTGACTTTAGTGCCAATTCTGGTATTGCCTTCCCCTTATATGATGTATATGGTGTATTACGACACTTCACGCGTTGTTTGGGATGTGTGTTGATGCAGGACGGGAGAGTTATTGCTTATTCTTCGTGCCAGCTGATGGTTCATGAGAAAAATTATCCTGTGCACGATTTGGAGTTGGCGGCGGTTGTTCATGCTCTTAAGATTTGGAGGCACTACTTGTATGGGGTGTCCTGTGAGGTTTATACAGACCACCGCAGCTTGCAGCACTTGTTCAAGCAGAGAGATCTTAATTTGAGGCAGTGCAGATGGCTCGAGTTGTTGAAGGATTATGATATCACTATTCTATACCATCCGGGCAAGGCGAATGTGGTAGCGGATGCTTTGAGTAGGAAGGCGGAGAGTATGGGTAGCTTGGCTTATATTGCAGTAGAGGAGAGACCTCTAGACTTGGAAATTCAGTCCTTGGCTAATCGCCTGGTGAGATTAGACCTTTCTGAGCCTCGTCGAGTTCTAGCACATGTAGTTGCTCAGTCTTTGTTATTGGGTGAAATTAAGGCTCGGTAATTTGATGATCCGTGCTTGGAACAGCTTCGGGAGACAGTGGTACAGGGTGGTGCCAAGGAGGTTACTATTGGCGAGGATGGTGTTCTGAGGCTTCAGGGTCGTTTATGTGTTCCTAATGTTGATGGATTGAGAGAGAGGATTCTAGAGGAGGCACACAGTTCTCGGTATTCTGTCCACCCTTGTGCTACGAAGATGTATCGTGATTTGAAGGAGCATTACTGGTGGAGGCGGATGAAGAGGGACATCGTGGAGTATGTGACTAGGTGTCTTAATTGCCAGCAGGTGGAGTATGAGCACCAGAGGCCATAAGGCCTACTTCAGCAGATGCCCATTCCTGAGTGGAAATGGGAGCGCATCACTATGGACTTCGTGGTTGGGTTGCCTCGGACTTTGTGGAAGGTTGACGCGGTTTGGGTCATTGTGGATAGCTTGACCAAATCGGCGCATTTCATTCCAGTGGCTACTACATATACTTCTGAGAGGTTGGCCCAGATCTACATTCGGTAGATAGTCCGGTTGCACAGAGTGCCGGTGTCCATTATATCAGATCGAGGTCCTCAGTTCACCTCGCATTTCTGGAGAGCATTGTATAGTGAGATGGGCACCCAGATAGATCTCAGCACAACATTTCACCCTCAGACCGATGGTCAGTCGGAGCGGACTGTTCAGATATTGGAGGACATGCTCAGGGCATGTGTGATTGACTTTGGAGGTCAGTGGGACCAGTTCTTGCCTTTGGCCGAGTTTTCCTATAATAACAGTTACCAGTCAAGCATCGAGATGGCTCCATTTGAGGCTTTGTATGGTCGGCGATGTCGTTCTCCTATCGGGTGGGTTGAGCCTGGCGAGGCTAAGTTATATGGCATCGACCTGGTGAGGGATGCTTTGGAGAGGGTGCAGTTGATTCAGGAGAGGCTCCGCACAGCACAGTCCAGACAGAAGAGTTACGCAGATCAGAGGGCGCGTAATGTATCATTTATGGAGGGAGACAAGGTTTTGTTGAAGGTCTCGCCGATGAAGGGTATTATGAGGTTTGAGAAGAAGGGCAAGCTGAGCCCGAGGTTTATAGGTCCCTTCGAGGTGTTGAGGCTAGTTGGGGAGGTTGCTTATGAGCTAGCCTTACCCCCCCAGTTTATCAGGAGTTCATCCGGTCTTTCATGTATCCATGCTCCGGAGGTACCACGCGGACTTTTCACACGTGGTTGATTTCAGCACTATTCAGTTGGATGAGAAGTTCGGCTACGAGGAGGAGCCAGTTGCTATTATTGACAGGCAGGATCGCCAGTTGAGATCCAAGAGAGTTTCTACCGTGAAGATCCAGTGGAGTGGCCAACCTGTCGAGGAGGCGACCTGGGAGTCCGAGGAGGACATGTGGAGCAGATATCCACACTTACTCAGCACTTCAGGTATGATTCTAGACCCGTTCGAGGACGAACTTTTGTTTAAGAGATGGAGAATGTAACGACCCGACCGGTCATTTTGTGTTATCGGACCCTGTTCCCCTTAATGAAACTTCCCATAGCGGCTTATCATGATTTATGACTTGCGAGGGCGGGTGGTCCGGGATTCAGAAGAGTTTAGAGCAATATTAGAACACTTGGTTCCTTCAGGCTGGCCTTTAAGGCCAAGTTTGACTTCGGTCAACATTTTAAGTAAACGGCCTCAGAATCGAGTTTCGACGGTTCCGATAGCTTCATATGATTATTTCGTACTTGGGCGTATGTTCGGAATGGGTTTCTGATGACCCGGAGCGTTTCAGCGCCCAATATTGAAATAAGAGTTCCTTAGGTTCCTATTGTGGTTTGGGACGTGTTTTTGTGTTATCGAGGTTCGAACGAAATTCCGAGACCGGGAATAGTTCGGTAATGTCATTTATGACTTGCCTGCAAAATTTGGTATCATTCTGAGTAGTATAGGTCGATTCGGCGCGTTGTTAGCGAAGTCTAGAAAACTTGAAGTTCCTAAGTTATGATTCTAGGGGTTTTGGGATGTGATTTTGAGTTTTACCATTGTTCTGAGTGTTCTGAAGGTTGTAGCGAGTCTGTATTATGATTTGGGCCTTGTTATATTTGGACGAGGGCTCGGGTGGGCCAAGGTGCCTCCCGGACACCACACGAGGCCAAAAACCAGCTGAAATAGTTGTTGGTGCACCTATTCTGGTGTGACCGCAGGTGCGGTTGCCTAGTCGCAGGTGGAGGACCGCTCCTACAGTCCCAGCCTCGCAGGTGCAACCCCTAGCGGGCAGCCTGTTTCTCGTAGGTGCGGACAAAGTTCCGCATGAGCGAAGCAGCAGGTGCGGTCTCCTCTCCGCAGGTGCAGGTGCAGGCCCAGGCTTCCTCGTCCATATCCGCAGGTGCGAGCCTTTGCTCGCAGGTGCGGTCCTTGAGCCGCAGGTACGGTATCACTGTTAGGTAGTGTGTTTCTTTAAAATACGGGATTCTTCATTGTTTCTTCATTCCTTCCTCCATTAAAACACTTTGAGAGCTTTGGAAAAGGGCTCCACGACCCAACCACTTAAAGGTAAGTCAATTCCATCTCAAGATTATTAGTGAAAAATTAAGGAATTGGGTAGTAACCTAGGGATTTCGATAATTTGAGAATTTTCCCGTGAATTAGCTATGAAATCAAGTAAAACTCATGTATTAATGATCCTTAGGTTATGGGTGAGTGGTTCCTTCGTAAATTTTCAGAATCCGAGCATGCGGGCCCGGGGTTGGATTTTGGGATTTCTTCAAGAATGATGAATTTGACTAAATAGTAGGAGAATTCAATGCTTTGAGTAAAATTTGATATATATTTATGTAACGTTTGATTAGTTTCGAGTCCTTGGGTGACGAGTTCAGAGTTTTGGGCGCATTCTTGACCCAGTGAGTAGGTTCGACGCGAGGTGAGTCTCCTTTCTAACCTTGTAAGAGGGAATTGTCCCCATAGGTTATTATACATGGTGGTTTGTCCTTATTTTCGGGGGGCTGCGCACGCACGCATGAAGTGACGAGAGTCCGTGCTTAGCTACTATTATGCCTTGTCGGGTAGTTTAGGACTCACAAACATGCTTTATGTTTTGTATCAGTGATTTTACATATGGATTAAGTAGTCTAATATCATCGAATCTCACATGTGAAGGCCTAAGGAGTTATGCTTTGAAGTTGACATTATTAAATTCTCACCCTGTTAGTATGTTCTCTGCTAAATTATCTGGAATCTCCTGCTAATCATGTATTTATACGGGAACCCGAGTCGCATGAATGATTCGCGAGCGGGGTAGTCCTAGTATTATATTAACCCGAGTCGCATGAATGATTCGCGAGCGGGGTGGTCTTAGTATTATATTAACCGTGTCGCATGTTCGATTTGAGAGCGGGGAAGATTGATGCATCTATGGTTCGGGCCATTTCGACCCTCGGGAGTGCACATTTACTTTTCTCGTCGGAAAGGCCGTACGTTCATAGCCTGTTATATGTTTGGTAATTTATGAGAAGCCATGTAATTGTAACTGTTGATTTCATGAAAGAAAGAAGGTTAAATAGCTTGTATGACATGGAAAGGGATGGCGTGAGGGTACTAGAGATTGTTGTTTGATGCACATTTTCTTATTACTGTTTATTACTGCTGATACTGATTAGCCTGTACTCATTCCACATTGTCTGGCCCTAGTAATTATCACGTCGACCTCTCGTCACAACTTCTTCGAGGTTAGGTGGGGTACTCACTGGGTACATATCTGCTTATGTACTCATACTACGCTTCTGTACTTAATTGTACAAGTTTTGAGGATGGTGCATCTGGTTATCCGACCGGAGCTTGACCCTAGGAGTATATTCTGGACCTGACTCCACGGTGAGCTGCTTCCTTGGCGATTCTCAGCAGCACTATGGAGTTATCTTTGTTTATTTACGTCTACTTCTTTCAGACAGTAGAACAATTTATATCATCTTTTGTATATTCTACTAGTTCGCCTGTAGACTTGTGACACTAGTTCTTGGCACACACATAGTAGACTCTATATTTTTGGGACTGTATATATTGGTTCATGATCCTTGTGGGTACATTTACTTAAGTTGGTTAATTTATCCGCTTCTACTTAAATGGTCTAAGCTTAGAATTTGGTAAGTGTGGGGTTGTTTGTCAAATAAGAATAATCTCACTAGTAAACAAATTGTTGGCTTGCCTGACCCCGGTGTTCGGCGCCATCACAACCTGATTTAGGATTTTGGGTCGTGACACTTCCATACTAAAATGATTTTTATTTGTAAAAGTTTTTCATATGAACTATTATTTAAAGATTTCTACCAGTTATGAATATTAACTGCTAAGGCCCAATGTGAACAAACCAACATGGAGTTGAGTTATTGGTGTTCTCTATTGTGTTGTGTTTCGTTTCGATTCGTCTTGTTTTGTTGTCAATATTTCTGTGTATTTTTGTGTTGTTGCGTGATTGATTTCCGAAATTTCCTTCCGCTTTATATTGTCATTGTTGTAAATTATTCCGTGAAGTCTTAGATAGATGTAACGTTCGGTCATTTCTATGTTCATGTTATTTATTTTGTAGACCAGTGGTGTCTTGACTAGTCCTCGTCACTACTCCACCGAGGTTAGTCTTGATACTTACTGGGCACCGCTGTGGTGTGCTCATACTACACTTCTGTGCATTTTTGTTTACACAGATCCAGGTTTTGGTTGTTAGTAGCTGCGCAGATGATTGTTGAGGAGACTCAAGGTATACTATTGTTGCGTTCGCAGGCTTCGGAGTCACCTTCCTGTTTAATTCAACTGTACTTACTTATTTCTAGACAGTTTTATTTAAATTTGGTAGAAAGATTTCGTAGAGCTTATGACTTGTATTTACCGGGTTTTGGGGGAAAATGTAGACTCAGTCAAGATTTCTATTATAGAGATTGTTAAAGTACTTTTATTATTGTTATTCTGGTTAAATGTTAGGCTTACCTAGTCCCTAAGACTAGGTTCCATCACGCTACCCAACGGAGGGAAATTGGGTCGTGACAACTTGAAAAATCCACTAAGAATTACTCAAAACTAAGTCAAAATATTAAAAAAATGGCCAACCCTCGAATGTAAACTCTCTGCCTAGGCATGACTACACCTACGACAATAATAGCCGCTTCTGCGCAATCACAGGTGCGCATGACCAACCGCACTTGCGCTCCCTCTCGCGTCTGTGCCCAAATATCCGCTTCTGCGGGGCCACATGCGCACCATTTCTCTGCATCTGCGGAGACTACCCAGTCAGCTCATCTCGCACCTGCACCTTCTCCTTCGCACCTGTGCCCAGAGTCCGCAGGTGCGATTACACCAGAACTCAGCCTCTCCAAAACCATGGAAATCATCCTCAACTCATCTGAAACACACCCCGGGGCCCTCGGGACTCCGTCCAAGCATACCAACAAATTCTATACCCCAACACGGACCCGCTTAAGGTCTTAAATCACATCAAACCATGACGAAACTACGACTCGCACCATGAATCGAGCTTATAAACTTTCAAATCTTCCAACTTCTAAAACTCATGTCGAAACGTATCAATTCAACCCGGAATGGTGCCAAATTTTGTAGACAAGTCCCAATTGACATAACGGAGTTGTTACCACTCTCGAAATCGCATTCCGACCTAGGTATCACCAAATTCAGCCATTGGTCATACCTTTCCACTTTCCAACTTCACCTTTCGCCGAAATGCCTCAAATTACCCTACTGACCTCCAAATTCAAATATGGATGCACGCCTAAGTCTAAAGTCACCATACGAAGCTGCTGGCATCATCTTAAACTCATTCAGGAGCTATTTACACAAAAAGTCAAATTCTCACCGCTAAAGCTTTCAAAACTAGAATCCTTCTTCCAATTCGACTCCGAATCATCCGGTAATTGAATCCAACCATGCACGCACGTCAATATAAATAATATGAAGCTACTCAACGCTTTATGCCAACGAACGAAGCTTAAATTCTCAAAATGATCGATGGGATCGTTACACGTAGATACTTTCCTTGATCTATTACGGACAAAAAGATGACAACACAAGAGATTTGATTCTTGATATATGTTCCAAGAATAAGGTCGGAGGCTTCCAAGATCTACGCATATTATGCTTACTTTCTGGGCTGTAATAATTAAGGTCATGCCCGGCAGATGACTCTATCGTCTCTTGATTTGTGCTGGCGAGATTGTGTATAACTGATTGATTCTTCTTTTTCATGTAAGCCGCGATATCCCAAGTCTTGATTGATTCTTCTTTTCTTGTGATGAACTGTCTTTCTTTTTCCTCATGCATTGGACATTTTTCTTGTCTTATTTCGTTTTGCACTGTTCTTCATTTGTGTGGTCCTGCAGATTCACAAGAGAGGTCATCATTAAAACAATCTCCATTTTTTTTATGATGACAATTTACATGCATAGAACATTAATGTAGGACAATGTATGGTACTTGCCTGATAGTGGAGAGTGAATCTTCTCCCCATGAGTATGTGCTCCCCCAGATGTTCTTCCTGATATAATTCTTCCTCCCATTTGGCATTAGAAAAAAGAAAAACACAGAAAAGATAATAATATATGCTAATATAAGTAGTCGACTTAATCATATAACTTGTTGACATTAAGTAGTTATTGAGTACTAGGCAAAAGATAAGTTTAAGCAGCCTACAGTTGACTAGGCTACTGAGTGATCAAAATATTAAGAAGAAATAACATAAATTGTTTAATACAACCACATAACATCAACAGAGGAATTAAGTGAGGGTATTGCAGATGGAATCTTTCACCCTAATGATTGAGATTCCATCAATCATGTCATGCACTTTCCTGAATGCACCAACTGCCTCGTAATCGTTCCAAGTTGACTCACATTTTTGAAACATCAGATCCGACTTCTTTTGATGTATCCTTGATGTCTTCCACCATTTTCTGAGTAGTAACTAGAAGTTCCTTGATAACTTTCAACTTAACATCAATGGCCACCAATATTGCAGTCATCTCTGGGTCATAGTAGTGACAATATGATTCTTTTGCCTTGGATTTGTTTGCTTTATTCTTATGATTTTTCACTGAAATCCCTTCTACAGATACGTAGCCCATGCTAGCAAAGGCTCTAGAGTTATAGCATTTAGACACATGAAGGAATAGAGGGTTTGAAAGGGGGATATGATGTTCTTCCAACCACATGTGATTATCATACCGTATGGGAGACTAGTTTGGAATCGACACTTTCAAGCATAAACTTAATTACCTAGAACAAGAGTTTGAACTTGTGTTTAGTGAGAAGGCAATAGACTAGGAATGTGCCTCACCGAGATGGAGTAGAAAAAGAACCTGTTCTAAGAAGAGTAATGGTTTCAACAATGTGATCAAGGATTTTGGTTTCAAAGTTGACATCTTTGGGGCCTAGCTAGTCTGGGAGAGGGTCATAGGAGGCTTCACCAATGCATTTTTTTGCTTGTTCAAACGAAACTTCAAATTATCGGGCCAAGAGTTTTTAAACAGAGCGGGTAACCGGAGAACTTGCAACTGAAGATAAAATCAATACTAGAGCAGTCAAGGATAATGCATTTACCAAGAACTAGGGATTTGATTTTATTCGATTTAGGAGATTGAAGATTAGCATAAAACATTCAGACAAGATTTTTAAAAGCTTTGGGAGGGACTTGAGTAAGGAAGTTTTGCCAACCTTGAAACTCAAAAAAATTGTTTACCTTGCAACTATTGTTTTTCATATGGTCAAAGTCCATGATTCTCCCCTGTGCATCGGTTTCTCCTTCAATACAATGTAGATTTGGGGTGTTCAAAAGTTGATGTCAGATTCATACATGCCATCAAAGTCCGATTTGACCTTCTTCAGGGTGATTGACTCAGGGTCTTCCATAGGCCATTTTCCTAGGGCTCTGATTTCAGGACTACGAACATCTTGGGGAGATCAACCCTGGAGGAGGAAAATTCATCGAACCGGAGAGAGTCAGGATCAAGAGGTTTGTGGTTTTGAGGGGTTGATTTTCCCTTATTCCGGGAGCTTTTGCAAACATATGGGGCAGAGTTCTTGGGGTTTTGGCCATGGTTGTTAGAGGATCCAAATAGAGACACGAGAAAGGTCTGAGGAGAAGTGAGATTAGAAGAGGGAATAAGAGGTAATTGTGGATATTGTCAGGCGAGTGAGTGGATGGATTAAAAGAAATATTAATCGGCCGTGTCAATGAAAAGACACCTCTAAACAAACGTGTCTTGGAGAAAGGAAAAAGCACGAAAAGTAGGGGGAGAAATTAATGAAGGGTTAGAGACAAATCATTTATGTCAGGAAAGAGAATATATGCAATCATTGAATTAATGCAACAGAATATGTTATACCCACAAATAAGAAGGAATATTAACGAGGATTTGAAATAATGCCGAGAGCACTCCGTAGTGTACCAAACGTGTCTTCAAGCAAAGGTTCTGTGAAAATATCTACTAATTGATTCGACGTACCAATAAAAAATATTTCAATATCTCTTTTTAGCGAATATTCCCAATAAAATAATACTTAATATCTATATGCTTTGCCCTAGACTGATGCACATGATTTTTTGATAGAAAAATAAAACTTGAATATCACATAAAATAATTGGCTTAAAAAGGATATCATAGTCACTAAGTGGATGTGACATCCATATTAGTTGGGTGCAACATTGTCCTATAGAGATGTATTCTACTTCTGTTGTAGATAAATCTACTAAACCCGCTTCTTGCTATTCCAGGAAATTAATGATTTTCTAAGAAGCTGGCATGTTTCATTGGTGCTCTTTCTATCATCCCTTTCACCTGCAAGATCTCGTCTGAAAAATCTTCTAATTTAAAATTGTTAGAACAAGGATACCATAATCCATATGATGTAGTTCGGACAAGATACCAAATAATTCTTTTGACCAAAGTCAAATGAGATTATTTAGGAGCTGACTAGAGCTTGGCACATTTGCATACATTGAACATGATATCCGATCGACTAGTGGTTATATAGAGTAAATAACCAATCATCCCATGATACGTGGGTTCACCCATAGCTTTTCCTCCTTCATCTTTATCTAAGGAACATGCTGGACTCATTGGTGTTTCGATTGCTTTTGCATTTTCCACATCGTTCTTGATGAGTTCCTTGTTCTATTTTGTTTGGCGTATGGACATACCTTCCTCTTATTGGTAAAGTCCTAGGAAGAAAGTGTGTTCTCCATCATACTTATTTCGAATACGCTTTGCATAAGGTTTGAGAAATCCTTGCACAAATCAGGATTATCGCTTCCAATGATAATATCATCAACATAGATATGAATAATAAGGTTGCCTGATGAGAATCTCTTGATGAATATAGTAATGTCTATCTTACCTCTTGAAAAGCCATGGTTCACTAGGAAAGATCTTGGCATTTCATACCAAGATCTAGGAGCTTGCTTAAGTCCATATAAAGCTTTAGAGTTTGAAAACATGATAAGGAAATTGTGAGTTTTTAAAACCCGGAGGTTGTTTCACATAGACCTCATCATTTATTAAACAATTAATGAAATCAATTTTAACGTCCATTTGATAAATTTTAAAGCCTTTAAAACATAGGCCAGAAGAATGTGGATGGACTCGAACCTGGCAACCAGTGCAAATTTTTCGTCATACTCAATACCTTCTTGTTGTGAGTATTCATGTGCAATTAGGCGAGCCTCGTCTCTGATCAGCTCACCCTTTTTATTTAGCTTATTTCTGAATACCCATCTTGTGCCTATCAAGGATGTATTTTAGGTCCGGGAGCCATGGTCCAAACTTGACTCTTTTCAAATTGATCAAGTTCTTCATGCATTGATACTACCCAACAGTTATACTTGAGGGCTTCATCGACTTTCTTTAGTTCTAGTTGAGAGATTAGTGCAATAATTCCTTTATGCTTTCGTGCAGCTCTGGTTTTCATCCCTTTATTTGAATTTCATATGATGAACTTCTGAGGATATTCAGGATCACTTCTCCATTGATTTAGAATGACTTGTGGTTGTTTGATAGTCGACTCCCTCTAGGTTTCCTTCTCTTGGGATGCCTTCACATTAATCGACTCCTGCGCTTCTTCAATGTGACTACCTTTGTTGTTTGGTTCTGATTTCTAGAGATTCCTTGATCGTCTAGATTTTCTTCTTCAATACCTGCATCACTGCCTTTCTCGACCATGAGATTAGTATCACCAAATACTACATGGACTGATTATTCAACACACATGGTTCATTTATTATAAACTCCAAAGGACCTGCTTGTAGTAGGGTAACCAAGAAATCTTCATCACTTCGTGGATAGAACTTTCCAATATTATCCTTACCATTGTTGTGTATAAAATATTACAATCAAAAGGATGAAAGTAGCTAATATTGGGCTTCCTACCTTTCCACAGCTCGTGCAAAGTCTTTTTCAAGATGGGTCGAATAAGATACCTATTTAAAATATGACAAGCAGTACTTACTGTTTCTGCCCAGAAATAATTTGTAACGAGTTCAATGATCATTGTTCTAGCTATGTCTTGCAAGGTGCATTTTTTCCTTTCAACCACTCTATTTTGTTGTGGTGATCTTGGAGATGAGAAGATATGTGTGAATCCTTCTTATTGCAGAAGGCTTTGAACATCTTGCTTCCAAATTCTCTTTAATGATCACTCTAGATAATGGATATGTAATATCCATTTTCTCTTTGCACTTTCTTACGAAAAATCTCAAAAAATATCAAAGCATCATCTTTATGAGAGAGATATATTACCCATGCACAATAACAAAAGTATATTTCTAACCTCGAAGGCTAGCAGTTCTAGTTGGAACAAATAAATCCATATGCAAAAGTTGCAAAAGTTTAAGTAGAAACTATGTCTTTGGATTTAAACGAGGACCCGATTTTGTTACCAAGTTGACAAGGATCACAAACATGATTTCTTGAGAATTTGAGTTTTGAAAGTCCTATGAACAGATCATGTGTTGGTAGTTTTTCAGTTATGTGCATGATGGCATGGCCAAGCTTCTTATTCTATGGACATGGATTATCGGTAATAGATGCTAAACAAATATAGCTTTCTAAATTTTCACAGCAATCAAGAATATAAATGTTTTCATACTTTTTTTGCTGGCAAGATTGTTTTACCTGACTCTTCTTCAATGGCGCAACCTGTTTTCTTGAATTTTACCTCATACCTAGAATCATATAGTTGATTGGTACTCATCAAATTGGAGTTTAGTCCATCAAATAGATATACTTTAGTGATGTCACATTTTCTATTGAATGATACCTTTCCTATTCCTATGATCTTTCCTTTTGAATTTTCTCCAAATCTAATGTTTCCACCATCTACATCCGTGACTTCTTTGAATAGTTTTTTCCACCTATCAATGGACTGGAACATGCACTATCAAGATACCATTTTCCTTTACGACTCTTCTTGTACTGCCCCTACAAAACAAGATTATTACTTTCTCTTAGGTACCCAAACTTGCTTGGGTCTTTTTCGGTTAGGATCAAAAGTAGAAGAGTTATTTTTTGGTCTTCAAATCTAATCCCTGTTAGAATATCAAAACCTGCATGAAGAGTATATATGTCCGGGTACCGCAGTAATGGCAGGATGGGACATATTGCTCTTGGGTTGAAGATATATGAGTAGATAGTTGTTCGTAGATTTATCACTTATAAGCCGTTTCCAGTTGACTTAGGAGTGGACTGGTTAGACTTGACTGAGATGTGACTCGTGGATTTACGCATGATATTTAATTGCATTTGTAATTCCTGAACTTGTTCTTGGAAGTCATCTCTTTTGAGTTCACAGACTTCAAGTTTAGTCCCTGTCCTTCTTTTCTCTATTGAGTCTCTTTAATTTATTTAGAATTGTTTGAGACTCTTTTAGAGTCAAGTCTAAGATGTCTTGGAGTTTATTGAATTTTTCACAATCTTAGGGTCTTCCCTGGCTTGCCCTGCCACGAGCCATGAAATAGTTGTTTGTTTTTTGTTTAGTATCATCTTCTAAAAAATCTTTATCTGTCCAGCAACCAGAAAATTTGTTTGCTTCAATTTCCAATAAGATCATAAAGCACAAATTTGCAACTTCTTCATGTTTTGAGCTATCCTCATCACTCCAGTTTCCAAAGGATTTATTTTTCTGTAAAACTCTAGTTGATTTTCTTTTTAGGTCAGGACATTCAACTTGAATATGTCCATATTTTCTGCATTCAAAGCATTTTCCATCATTCTGTTCTTGCGCACTATATTGTTTGTTTTTTCTAAGATTATTCCTTCCTTTCTTTGTGTTTCTGTATCTTTTTATTAGTATACTCTTGTTTTTGGATATCATGGCTTTTCCTCCTCTAGTGCTTCTTCATCGTCACCTTCATTTTCAGATTCCTCAATTGATATCTTGACTGCCACACTTTAATGCTTCTCATCGTGTCCTCGTTTCTTGAGATGGGTTTTCTCAAAGGATATAAGATCTCCTCTTAATTCATCATAAGGTAGATCTCCTCTTGAATATCTCCTAAAATTTTGCTAAAGCGTGCAAATATTATCTCGATTGATTGTCACGACCCAACTCCTACCATAACGGTCATGATATCACCTAATCTCTAAGACAAGGTAAGCCTATCACTTAATAAACTAATCAATAAAATATGATATAATAAGACATGTTTAACATAAAAGCGAAAATACAGGGGACGCAAGACAAAGTGGCAATATATATCCCCAGAACTAGGTAGCACAAAGTCATGAGCTCTCACCGAATACATATGGAACATTAAAAATACAATATTGTTCGAATGTAAAATTAAAAGTATCAACATAAAGAATAAGACTCCAAGGGACTGCAACAACATGTAGCTCTACCTTGAATCCTTACGGCTGATGCAAGCTCCAACTCTCAAGATCCGATGCCTCCAACATCTGATCTGCACAAAAATATGCAGAAGTGTAGTATGGCTACACCGTGATCGACACCCAGTATATCAAGACTAACCTCGACGAAGTAGCAACGAGATTCAAGTCATATGATACTCGCGAGCCAAATAACATGTGCAATATATCAATAACTGACAACATAATATGTAATGGAAAATAATATCAACAATATCGTTAGAACATGTGATAGCAACTTAACATAGAAGAATCCACCTTTGTCAGCAATCGTCAAATAGAAGTGGGGGCATATGATAGCATGTCAAAAGTCAACTAAAAACTCACTAAAAATGCAAGACGGAGTTTAAAGAAAACATGTTTATAGTCAAAATATCATCCCCATTTCAACATATAAACAACATCAAGAGAAACATCTTGAATTCGTCACATAACATCATCAACAATGCCACCAATATTTCGCCGCAAGTGCACAATAATAATCACAATCGCACGACAAGGACCTCGTGCCAACACCCAATGAATCTGGTTAACATGTCCACATGTGAAAAAATTATCACAAAATAATAATTCCAAAATTACATCAAAGGTATAATCTCATAATATATCAACAAGGTGCACAAGGACATGAAAATAATAAAATGTTGATGAATGTTTAACATACAAAGCATTACTACGGCTAAAACAATTGTAGTGATCATTTTCACATAGCCATGAAGCGATTAAGCATGTTTCATGTAAGATACGTCCACAAATTAAGGCATATTAATAGCCTAAGGTCTAATCACGTTATAAGCCACACATAGCACACGTGTACATGCTCGTCACTTAGTGTATACGTCGCTTTTCAGATAACACGTATAAAATATTAAAGCCAAATTATAAGGAGTGCTCTCCTACACAAGGTTATGCAAGATACTTTCCTCAAACAAGCTAAATCAATACCCTAAAAATCCATTGACTCTCGAATCTGCCTTCGAATGGGTCAAATCTAGCCAAAAATTACTCAATAACATCAAACACGGCTATACAAATCGATTTATCAAATGTCAAATAAAACTCGAATATTTATCAAACATCAAAAAGTCAACGGAAAAGTAAACCAAGGATCGCTTTCCGGAACACGAAAAAGTCATAAATCGTGACTACCCATTCGAATACGAGCCAAATGTATAAGTTTCATCCAAATCCGGCTCCGAATCGGGGTTCAAATCTCTATTTCTTTCTTTTAGAAATGTTTTGCCAATACTCTCAATTTGTCTCACTAAGATTCAACAATAAAATTTCAAATTCAATGACAGAATCATGAATAATATTCAAATCCAAGTCAAGTACACTTACCTCAATCCAAGGGGTGAAAATCGCAAAAATAATCGTCCCAATCTGAGTTCCCAATCTCAAAATATGATAAAATAAGACAAACCTTTAATTAAATTAGTTCTGGAAATCGATTTGTCGCTTCTGCATTCTATATGTCACTTCCGCAACACCGTATATGCAAAAAAACCACCACATGTACGCAATTCACTTAAAGCCCCATCCATCAGTTTCTGGGGACAACACTTTGCTTCTACGAATGAAGATTTGCACCTGCACTAGCGTACTTGCGCTCAAACAATCACATCTGCAGACTAACCTGATCCCATCCAAACGCGCATCTGCGAACCCAAGCCCGCTTCTGTGAACTCGCACCTGCTGACCAAATCTCGCAGGTGCGAAAACACTAGGCCCGAACTGCCTAAGTGACACCAAACCATCATAAGTCAATCCGAAACACACTCGGGCTCTTGCGACCCCATAAAATCATACCAAACAGTCCCAAAACACAACACGTACCTACTTGAGGTCTCAAAACACTCAAAATATGATCAAAACTACAAATTGCCTCAATTCAATCTTGATGAACTAATCAAACTTCACCTTAAAAACTCATGTCGAACATCCTCTAGCCAAACAAGAATAACCCCAAATTTTGCATAGAAGTTTCAAATGACATAACGAACTTATTCCAACTTCCCAAACAACAATCTAAACCTGATAACGTCAAAGTCAACTCCCGACCAAACCTATGACCCTTCCAAACCTTTAACTTTTCAACTTTTGCCAAATAGAGATAAATTAACCTAAAAACCTCCAAATCCAAATTCGACATACACCTAAGTCCAATATCACCATAGAACCTATTGGAACCATCAAAATACTGATCTAGGATTGTTTATACAGAAGTCAAACCCCAATCAACTCTTATAAGTTAAGCTTCCAATCTTGGAACTAAGTATTCCAATTTATTTTAAAACCTTTCCGAAACCAAACCAACCATCCCCGCAAGTCACAAAATGAAAACTAAACCTACAAGAAGAACCAAATAGGGGAATATTTCTCAAATACACAAAACAACCGGCTGGGTTGTTACATTCTCCCCCTCTTAAACAAACGTTTATCCTCGAACTATTTTAGAATCATACCATGAATATAAAAAAAAAATAAGGATATATGCTCCGCATATCATGCTTGGTCACCCAATTTGCCTCCTCGACTGATTGGCCTCTCCATTGAACCTTTGTTGATGCAATATCCTTCTACCTTAGCTTCAGAACCTGCCTATCCAAAATGGTCACTAGTTGTGATGACCCAAAAGGTCATCCCGTATATTCTATCTAATTCTGTGTTCCGAAGTTGTGAGAACCTCCTTCTATCTCACCTCTATTTAAGTGTATAGCCCAGGCGTGTAGCCGGTAAGCCTTTATGTGAAAAATTGATAAAAAATGAAAAAATTTGTATTGGAAATTTGAATAAAGTTGACTTCAGTCAACATTTTTGGTAAACAAACCCGGTGCCATGATTTGACGGTGACGGAGGGTCCGTAGAAAAATAAGGGACTTGGGTGTATGCCCGCAATCGAATTCCGAGGTCCCAAGTCCGAGAAATGAATTTTTAAAGAAAATTGTTTTCTGAAAAATATAAAGGTTTTTGAAAATAAAATTTTAGGCGAAACCTGTGATATTGGGCCCGTATTATGATTTTGAAGCCCGGTACAGGTTAGATATGATTTATATGTGTCGNATGCAAAACTTAATGTTTATAGAAGTTTGAAGAATTTTCATGGATTTTTAGTTTAATTCATCGTGTTAGTGTTGTTTTATGTGGTTTGAAACCTCGAGCGAGTCTGTGTTAGGTTATATGACTTGTGTGTTGGTTGGACGGGGTCCCGGGGGGGCCTCGGGTACGTTTAGGATGCACATTGGGTGTTTTTAGAACTTGGGAGACAGCTGAACCATTGTTGGTTCAGGTGCGGTTAGTTTTCCGCAGGTGCGGAGCCGCAGGTGCGTCCTTTTGACCGCAGGTGCGACCCTAGACTTTTTAGTGGGTTTTTGCACCTGCGATGATAGTTCCGATAGTGCAGGACCGCAGGTGCGGTCCCAGGGGCGTAGGTGCGGAATGGCTGGGCAGAAAAGTGGCAGAACCGAGGGTTTATGTTATTTTCACCATTTCGAATTGGGGAGATTGGGAGAGGCGGTTTTTGGAGGCTTTTGCACATGGGTAATTTGGGTAAGTGATTTCTATCCATTATAGACCAATTTCCATGTTTCCAATCTTAAATCCAACCTTTAATTTCGAAACTTTTGGGTAGAAATTAGGATAAACTTCATAGGTCGTATTATTGAGTTTTGATTGGGTTTTTGACCTTCGATTTGAGAGATTTTCATATTTTTAGACTTGTGAGTGAATGGGTGTCCGGAAAATATAAATTTTACCCGAATCTGAGACGTGGGCCCGGGGAACCTTTTGGGCAATTTTCCTAATTTTGCGTCTTAGTTTCGAATTTATTTGTTAAACTAGTTGCTTGTAGTATTATTTACATAATGCTATTGATTTGAGTAGATTTGTGGACATTGGGAGTCGGATACTCGTGGCAAGAACGTGATTTCAAGTTTGTTTTTAGCGGTTGAGGTAAGTATCTTGCCTAACTTTGCGTGGGGGAATTACCCCCTAGGATTTCAGTCTTCTATGTTGATTGTAGTCCGTGTCCGCGAGGTGACGAGCGCATGCTCGGACTTAATTGTGGAAAGTTGACCCTTTAGGAATCTTAGATCCTTATATTCGCCGAGTATAAAGTGTCCTTGGCATGATTGAATTTCCTAATTTCTAGTGTCATCTTTATTTGCTTAAATGTGGAAGTTCTTACTTTTGGATTTACTCCTATTGCCCACTTGACTCCTAATTGACTTATCTGAAGGTTTTATTTTCCTTTACTGACATGCTATATCTTCTTAACTACGTATCTCAAATTTTGCAATTCTCTTCATCTCAACCTATAATTGTTTTGGTCTTAAATGAAGTTATGATTATTCTCTGCTGCTTGTCCTTAAGTGGGAATTGTTGAATATTCTCGTAACTGCTCAACCTTAAAGGAAGTTTAGATATTCTTTACCTTCGTGACTTCCCTTATATGGAGTTATCGGATTTGTGTTGATTTCTTATGTTCACCCGTGTAATTAGGTGCGACTGTTACATGTTATTTCCCTTCCTTGTTGAGTGATTCGTAATATGCCTAGCTCTCCTTATTATGTTTATTTCTCGTGAACTAGTTTTGCCTATCTTGTTGTCGAAGGCTCTTGAGTTGATGTATTAATTATATCTTGAACTGTTGCCACTGTTGTTGTTGTACTTGTTGTGGTGATGCACGAGGTTTCTGCCTTGCGGTTGTTGATATGGGGATTTGCACAAGGTTTCTTCCGTGCCGTGTTACTATTGATAATTGCACATGCGGCGTGATAAGGCGGGATACGAGATTGAGTGTTGCGCATCTGGCGTGACAAGGTGAGAACATGTTTATGAACGTGTGGCGAAAAAAGGCGGGCATATACTTTAATATTGCACATGTGGCGTGACAAGGTGGGCTATGGCAGGGATTGTTTGTAATAGTTGTGTTGGCCTGGGGGAATTCCTTGTTGTTGATATTGTGTACTGGAACACTTACCGTGTGAGTTCATTCGTGTGGAAATTTATGAGATGAAAATGTACGTGCTTCCTCTTTTGTTTTCCTTATGTCTATTGGTTGTGGAAATCATGTTAGGACACCTGCACAAGCATATATGTAGTTAAGGATTACTAATAGAGTCAGGACTCCTTGTTGTTGTCAAGTATAGATACTCATGTTGTGCTTACCGTATGGGTGGGAATGACCCAATTGGCACGCGAGTTGTCCGTGCAGTTAGTACTCGAATGAGGGCGCAAGACGCCAAGTGTTAGGGTTCGGATATTGGGACCCATATATGGTGATTTGTCCGAGGTTCGGAACTTCGTGGAGATGATTATGAATTTGATGTAGAAGTGGTTGAAGTTGTTGAGTCATTACATGCACGTGTTGTATATTTACATGTCGGGATTGTCTGTGTTTTATTCAGTCTTTGTGTTACTTCATGGTTTCCGCTGATACGTATTGTTTTGCTTCTTTATCGAATTCACTGTCTTGTTAGCTATATTGCGTAGCCTTTATGTATATCATTACTTCCCTGATTTCTGTACTGATACTTGTTCAGTTTTTATTAGACCAGTGGGTGTCTTGACTAGTCCTCGTCACTACTTCACCGAGGTTAGCCTTGATACTTACTGGGCACCGCTGTGGTGTGCTCATACTACTCTTCTGCATATTTTTGTGCAGATTCCAGTTTTTCGCATAGCCGGCCGAGTGATTGATAGTAGCGAGGTTGCTGTTGTGGAGACTCAAGATAAAACCGTTCAGCGTTCGCGGTTTCAGCTTCACCATCTTATATTTTGTTTACATTGTTGTACTTATTTCTGAAGAGTGGTATATTTTAGGTGTTTAGTGTAAATTCTTAAAAGCTTATGACTTGTACTTCCGGTTTTTGGGTATATAAAATGTTTACAGAATTATTTAATTCAGAAAGGTATTAGATTTTATTTATTATTGTTGTTATTCCTGAATATTAGACTCACCTAGTCTTTAAGACTAGGTGCCATCACGATACCCAACGGAGGGAAATTTGGGTCGTGACACTAGCTCTTCATCATAAGTCAAATACTTATCCAAATGCACTAAGCTGAAATACAACACATGTGACGGATCCTCATAGCACTTCTGAAACATAGAAACATGGAATGCCATATGAACTCCCTATAAGTTGGGTGGCAAAGCAAGTCTTTAGGCCACCTCACCAACTCTCTTAGCACCTCGAAAGGACTAATATATCAAGGACTCAACTTTCCCTTCTTTCAGAACCCCATCATACCCTTCATGGGCTAAACTCTGACTAGAATCTTCTCACCCACCATGAATTTCACATCAGGAGCCTATCAGTATAACCTGGATTGCACTGTACAAAGCCGCTCCTGAACAAATTTCACCTTCTCCAAAGCATCACAAACCAAATCAATGCCAAACAGCCTAGCCTCTATAGGCTCGAACCAATCAACCGGAGAACGCTATCGCCTCCCATATAAGGCCTCATGTGGATCCATCTGGATACTCGACTAGCAGCTGTTGTTGTAGTCGAACTCTTCTAATGGTAGAAACTGGTCCCACCGGCCTCCAACAACATATCTTCCAAGATATGAATGGTATGCTTGGACTTCCTGTCTATATTGGGATAAAATGTCATGCTCAACTCAACCTGCGTGCCTAACTTACGCTATACCGCTCTCCAAAACTGCAATGTAAACTGGGTGTCTATAGACACAGGCACATCATGCATATGAATAATCTCTCTAAGATAAATCTGTGCTAACTCCTCTAAAGTGTAGGAAGTCATGACCGGATTGAAATGTGCAGACTTGGTCTGTCTGTCTAAAATGACTCCCACATCATCAAATCTCCTCAAGGTCCGTGGCTGCTCAACCATAAAATCCATAGTGATAAGCTCTCACTTCCACTGTGGTATATCTAGCCTTTAAAGCAAATCACCTGGTCTTTGATGCTCATACTTAACCAGTTGATATTTCAAACACTCTGCAACATTCTCAACAATGTCCTTCATCCTTCCCAACCAGTAATGCTGCTTCAAATCACAGTACATCTTCGTAGCACCTGTGTGAATAGAATACCGTGAACTATGAGCCTCTTCAAGAATAAACTCTCTCAAGCCATCCACATTAGGAACATAGATCTGACCCATAAAACTCAATACCCCATCATCTCCAATAGTCACCTCTGTAGCATCATCGTGCTGCACCGTGTCCTTAAGGACAAACAAGTGGTGATCATCATACTGACACGCCTTGATACTCTCACACAAAGACGACTGAGATACAATACAAACAAGAACTCGTCTAGGCTTCGAAATATCAAACCTCACATACCCATTAGCCAAAGCATGAACATCTGTTTCTAACGTTCTCTCCCTAGTCGTAATAAAAGCAAGACTCCTCATAATCTCCTTCTTCCTAATCAAGGTGTGGGCCATTTTATTGGCCTTCCCTGAATGGTAAAGAATGGGGATATCATTTTCCTTCAATAGATCTAACCACCTCAATTTCCTTAAGTTCAAATCAGTTTTGTTGAATAGTTGTTGAAGACTCCGATGACCTATATACACCTCCGAAGACATGCCATATAAGTAGTGCCTCCAAATCTTGAGCGTGTGTACAATAGCTGCTAACTCCAAGTCGTGCACTGGTAATTCTTCTCATGGGAATTAAACTAACGCGAAGCATAGGCAATCATCCTACCATCCTGCATCAACATATACCCGACACCAACCCATGAATGATCATAGTAGACTGTATATTAACTCGATCCCGAAGGAAAAACCAGAAATTGAGTTGTAGTCAAGGCAGTATTGAGCTTCTAAAAGCTCTCTTCACACTCGTTAGTCCACTTGAATGGGGCAGCCTTATGAGTCAACTTAGTCAATGGAGCTACGACTGATGAAAACCCCTCCAAAAAGCAATGACAACACCCAGCCAACCCTAGGAAACTCTGATTCTCTGTAGCGGTAGAAGGCTTGAGCCAACTTTAAATAACCTCAATATTTTTCGGATCCACCTTAATCCCCTCACTGGAAACCATGTGGCCCAAGAATTCCACTAATCTAACCAAAACTCACACTTGGAGAACATAGCATATAGCTTCTTCTTCCTTAAAGTCTAGAGCACAATCCTCAAATTCTGCTCGTGCTCCTCCCTATTACGAGAATACACCAATATATCATCAATGAACACAATGATGAAGGAATCCAGATAAGGCTGAAACACATTGTTCATCAAATAAATAAAAGTTATTGGGGCATTGGTCAGCCTAAAAGACATCACCAAGAACTCGCAATGCCTATAACAAGACTTGAAAGCCGTCTTAGGAATGTCTGAAGCCCTGATCTTAAACTGATGGTACCTCGATCTCAAATCATCTTCGAGAATACCCTAATACCCTGAAGTTGATCAAATAAATCATCAGTACACGGCAGTGGATACTTGTTCTTGATGGTAACCTTGCTCAACTGCCTATAGTCAGTACCCATTCTCATAGACTCATCTTTTTTCTTAATAAACAACACCGGCGCACCTCAAGGCGAGGCACCAGGCTTGATAAAACCTTTATCTAGCAATTCCTGCAACTGTTCTTTCAATTCCTTCAACTCTGCTGGAGCCATGCGATATGTTGGAATAGATATGGGCTGAGTGTTATGCCTAGTGTCAAATTAATACCAAAATCAATATCCCTATTAGGTGGAATGCCCGATAGGTCTGCATAGAATACATATGAAAACTCCCTCACTATGGGGACTAAATAAACCATGGGTGTATCAGCACTCACATCTCTAAGAAAGTCTAAGTATGCCAAGAACCCCTTCTCTACCATTCGTTGAACCTTCATAAAAGACACCCTCCTACTAGGAACATGTCCTAAGGAACCTCTCCATTTCAACCTAGGCAAACCCGGTATAGACAATGTCACAGTCTTAGCATCACAATCCAAAATAGTGTGGTATGGAGATAACCAATCCATACACAAAATCACATCAAAATCCACCATATTAAGTAACAGAAGGTCAACCCTAGTCTCATAGCCCCCAATAGTGATAAAACAAGAACGATAGACATAATTCACCATAATAGAATCGCCAATGGGTGTAGACACATAAACAAGAGTATCCAAAAAATTATGAGACATTCAAATAGTAGGATGACACATATAAATAGACAGAATCTGGATCAAATAAAACAAATGTATCTCTATGACAGAACAGAACAATACCTATAATGATTGCATCTGATGCAACTGCCTTAGTCCTAATATGAATAGCATAACAATGAGCTTGGACTTCTCCTCTAGGATGACCTCTACCTTCATGTCCTCCACCTCTAGCTGGTTGTGAAGGTGGATTAGCAAATGAGGTGGGAACCATAACATGAGTACCTTGTTGAGGTCCACCCATCCGAAGTCCTGGATAATCTCTCATAATGTGCCTAGTATCACCATACTCAAATGATCTCTTGCGGGCATGACTGCTGGTACTGAGTCTACCCCGGATGATTGGAATAACTGTTGTAAGAACCCCATGCAGAAGGTGTACTGAAAGATCGCTATCTAGTACGAGTGCTCTGAAATCCATGGCTAGTTGGAGCACTACGGGAAATTCGAAAGTGCAGACATAAAAGGTCAACTAATATGACCTCTACCATGACAGACCTTGCCGCCAGAGTAGGAGCCACTAAATCCTCCAACACCACGAAGCTTACTAGCCTCCATATCCTCCCTCTCCTACCCGTGGATACTCTCTAACCTCCTAGTAATCTCCATAACTTGAAGAAATGCAGTCGTAGTCTCCAACTCCCGTGCCATCCCAAATTTGAGGCAGTATGCGAGGCCCTCAATAAATCTACGGACTCTCTCTTTATCTATGGAAATAAAGGAAGGTGTATGATGATATAACTTTGTAAACTTCACACCATAATTGAACACAATCATACTCCCTTAGTGGAAACGCTCAAACTCGTTAAGCAACTCCTCCCTACGGGTTTCTAGAATAAAATTTGACAAGAAAATATTGCAGAACTGGAACTATGTAAGTTGTGTTGCGCCAGTTGGCCTAATCGACTCATAAGTCTGTCACCATCTATATGCTGGCCTTGTCAACTAAAAAGTAGTAAGGGCCATACGCTCGACTCCACCAAATCCATAGTAGGCAGAGTGCGATGACAGTGATCTAAGAAGCCCTGTGCATCTTCAAAAGCCCATTTACTAAACTAGGGAGGATGAAACTTCTAAAACCTCTCCAAAATCTTCTTACCCTCGGCCTACACAATGTCTCTACCTCTGGATGAACTACAACTACTAGATACATCGGTGCGACACCTGGTGACTGATAAGCATGAACAGACTGCTCTAATGTATGGGCGGTGGGAGTCTGAGCTCCTCCCTAGCTTGTGAAATAGCTGGTGCAACCGGGATCAGCCATGCCTGGGCCAAAATACCAAACAAACTTATGAAGTGTGCCAAGGTCTCCTGGAGCCCTGGTGTAGTGCATACTAGACATGCTCAGGATCCTAATCCTCAACTACAGCGACTAGTGGCTCCAGTGTTGCTACTCTAACAGGTGCCCTAGTTGCGGCATGTGCCCTACCTCGGCCCTGACCTCTCTCGACTCTAACAAGGGGGCGCTAGTGCTCACCTGATTTGGCAGAATATATCCTCACCATATGTAAGAGAATAAAAGAGTAAAGATTCAAACTTTGGAATAACAAATTGGAACGATTGAGAATGAAAGATGGTGATGTTTTCTAATAGTTTGGTAGCGTCTCGAAGATAAGTACAGATCTCCGTACTAATTCGCAAGACTCTACTAAACTTGCTCATGACTCATAGAACCTATGAACTTAGAGCTTTGAGATCAACTTGTCACGACCCAACTCCTACCATAGGGGTCATGACAACACCTAATCTTTAAGACTAGGTAAGACTATCACATAACATCATTAATCAACAAAACATGATATAATAAGATAGAGTTTAACATAAAAGCAGAAATAGAGTGAACACAAGCCAAAGTGGCAATACTCAATACATCACCCCAGAACAAGGTAGTACATATTAATGAGCTCGAACTTAATACATACAGAATATTCAAAATACAATAATATTCGAATGGAAAATTAACAATATCAACATAAAGGATGAGAATCCAAGGGATTGCGAAAACATGCAGCTCTACCTTGAATCCTCACAACCGATACAAGCTCTAAACCTCAAGATCTTCTGCCTCCAACACTTGGATCTACACAAAAATGTAGTAGAAGTATAGTATGAGTACACCATGATTGGTACTCAGTAAGTATCAAGACTAACCTCGGTGAAGTAGTGACGATGTTCAAGTCATATGATACTCACTAGTCAAATAACTTGTGCAATGTTTCAATAAATGACAAAATAATATATAATAAAAAATAATATCAATAATCTCATTAGAACATATGATAACAACTCAACGTAGAATAATTCACTTTGCCAACAATCATCAAATAGAAGCGGGGGCATATGGTAGCATGTCAAAATTAAACTAACAACTTATTAAAAATGCAAGAGAGAGTTGTAAAAAAATATGTGTTATGATCAAAATAACATCTCCGTTTCAACACATAAAAAACATCAAGAGAAACATCCCCAAATTATTACATAACATCATCAACAATGAGACTCCTAGTTTGCTGCATGTGCAATTAACAATAAATGCCCTCCTTATTTTGCCACGTGGGCAACCCCAGAAAATGCCACCCCTATTTCGCCCCACGCACACCACAATAATCACAATCGCACGGCAAAGACCTCGTGCCAACACCCAATCAATCTGCTCCAAATGTTCACATGTACCACAATTACCACAAAATAATAACGCCAAAATTTCATCAAAGATATAAGCCCATAATCTATAACACGGTGCAAAGGGACATGAAAATAGTAAAATGCAAATGAGTGCTTAACATATAAAGAATAACTATGGCTAAAATAATTGTAGTAATCACGTCCACATAGCCACAAAGGGATTAAGCATGTTTCATGTAAAATGCATCCTCAAATTAAGGCATATCAATAGCCTAAGGTCTAAGGCTCCCAATCTCAAAATATGATAAAATAAGCCAAACCCTCAATTAAATTAGTTCTGCCCAGTTATTTGCCTCTTTTGCGTTCCATATGTCGCTTCTGCGACACTGCATCTACGTAAAAACCATCACAGGTACAGAATTCAGTTAGACCCCCATCCATCCGCTTCTATGGACAACACTTCGCTTATGTGAAGAAGCTTCACACCTGCACCAGTGCAACTGCGCCCAAACAGTTGCATCTGCGGACTAACCTGATCCCATCTAAACGTGCATCTGCGACCCCAGGTCCTCTTCTACGGACTCGCATATGCTGATCAAATCTCGCATGTGTGAAAACACCGGACCAAAACTCCTACATGACACCAAACCATCGGAAGTCAATCCAAAACACACATGAGACCCTCGGAATCCCGTCCAATCATACGAAAAAGTACCAAAACAAAATGTGGACCTACTCGAGGTCTCAAAACACTCAAAACCACAAATTACACAGCTTAATGAACTAATCAAACTTCAACCTTTCAAAACTTATGTTGAACCACATCTAACCAACCCGGAATAACCTCAAATTTTACACACATGTTGAAAATGAGATAACGAACTTATTCCAGATTCCCGAACAATAATCCAAACCCAATAACATCAATGTCAACTCCAGGTCAAACCTATGAACTTTCCAAACCTTCAATTTTCCAACTTTCGGCAAATAGATCCAAATCAACATAAGAACCTCTAAATCCAAATATGGACATATGTATAAGTCCAAATCACCATATAAACCTATTGGAACCATCAAAAAACCATTTCGGGGTTGTTTACACAAAGGTTAAACCCCAATCAACTCTTATATATTTAGCTTCCTACTTAGGAACTAAGTGTTCCAATTCATTCCAAAACCTTTCTGAAACCAAATCACTCATCCGTGCAAGTTACAAAATAACAACTAAGAATATGAGAAGTATCAAATAGGTGAGTGGGGCTCAAATACACAAAACAATCGACCGGGTGATTACATCGATTCTTCTTCCTTCATTTGAAATAATTTGTAATTGTGTATCAGAAGATTGATTCAACTCTCCTTTATTTTATTTGTTCCTTCATAAATGACTTCTAACTTATACCACATCTACTTTTTAATATCACAACTTGAGTTCTCTTCATATTTTTCTCCACTTATGGTATTGTATAGCAGATTTTTTTTTCTTTTGCATTGATTTGTATCACAACCATTTATTCATCAGAATAATCATCTATATCCAAAGGGTCAGTAAATACCTGTCTATTTTTTTTTTCGGATTTGGCAGAAGGGATATGATAGTCTCCATTCTAAATAACATGCCAGACTTTAACATCATAAAATTTTGCATAAATCTCCATTCTGACTTTCCAATTTGAAAAATATTGACCATTAAACTGGGGAGGTCTAGTTTGTGAGGTACCTTATCAAAACAAGGCTCAAATTGCGTGGTTTGATATAGTCTTTTCTCACAAGCCGTTAAGCAATGATAGATAAGTGAAACTTAGCTCTAATACCAATTTAAAGTACAAGAGGGGACTGAATTATACTTTTTTAGCTTTTGTGTCCTTATTGTCCTAGTGTGGTCGACTGTGGTACCAGCAGTAACTGTGAATGTAGTGCAGAATAATAATTTACAGTAAAGTAAATTGCACATCAATATTTTATACTGATTCGGATTCAATGTGAAATCAAGTCCACTTTTCTTGGGTTGCAATAGGGTTCTCTCTGATGGTTCCTTATTGAAAATTTTTACGAGATAGTTTTGTGACTTCTTCACGATTCAACATCTTCTCTCAGATTTTGATACAATGTCGCACTTATTTCTCTCTCTCTCTCTTCTATTTCTTTTATACAGTAAATAAAATAAAAGTATATGCTTGCTAAGAGTGGAAAAAAAGCTCGAGATTGGTTAGACAAAATTATATCTTGTCATGGAGTACTTCGTCTTGTTAAATACACAAAAAGAGGTCTGTTAGGAGTTACTTGAGATTTTGCAGATACTTTTCTTGATCTGCTGCAAACATAAAGATTACAACCCAAGAGATTTGATCCTTGGAAGATATTCCAAGAATAAGGTCGAAGCCTTCCAAGAGCTACACATATGTTCTTCCTTTCTAGGTTGCTATAATTAATGTCATACCCAGCATATGACTTTATCAATCACTTGATTTGTGCTAGCGAGATTCTATATAACTGATTGATTCTTATTTCCAATGTAAGCCGTGATATCCCAAGTCTTAATTGGTTCCTCTGATTCTTCTTTCCTTATTGGGTCGCTAAATTTCAGGTTTTGCTAATTTCCAGCATTCAATTGATTCTTCTTTCCTTGTGACCAACTGTCTCCCTTTTTCCTCATGCATCTAACATTCATATTGTCCTTTTTCTTTTTGAATATTCTTCATTTGTGTGATCCTGCAGATTCACACGAGAGGTCATCATTAAAACAAGGCTAACATCAACAACTTCTCGGTCTGGATTTTCAAGTAATAATTCTACAAAAGTTTACCTCTGGCACTGAAAGTTATACTGCTCATATGGCATATAGTACAGAGTTAAGGTATCTTTCCTATATCAATGCTCCAAATAATCTGTAGGCTCTTGGTTTATGTTATAATTCACATACCAAATGTTGACATGGTATGCATCTAAGTTGCCATAATCTACATGTACATGTTTTCCTTATTAGATCAATTATAAACATTTTCACATGTTTATCTATTGCACATCCATACTGACCACTCCACATCAACTGACATCTCCTAGAAAGTTTCTTACTCTCTTCTAATATCAACTTAGCCATATGAGATATGTCTGGTATCCAAGTTTCAACAAATTTTAACATTTCAGCATTTGTAGTCATTATTTTCTCATAATTTACTCCAACATAGTGATAAATTGATTTGTGCCTAGGAGCAAATATCCAAGAATTAAAAGTCCCTCAATTGTTATTTTCAACATTATCACACTCTGAATGCTCCTTAAAGTATGCCCTATACCATGTTGTATTTAAACAAGTCTTCACGCATATCCTTACCAAGCTAATCAAGTATTTCCATCTCCTCTTTTAATTTCACTTCATAACTTGATTTAATACATCTCCAAATTACTTTATACTCTCCTATCCTTTCCAGTTTTGCTTCCAATTGGACCATATGTGTCATACACCTACCTTGGGGGTGTAGCCGGCACCCGGCACCCAAAGACCCGAGCAGACCAACTATAGTACCTAGAACCTCTGACATGGAACCTGGGTCGACAAGGCATCCAAATAACATTATTAAGAAACGAATGTACAACAAATTTCAAGTAGAAGACTCCCAACACAGTATATACAGATAACCAAGCCGAAAAGGCCGCAGGGAGAGAATTGTTAATTAACAAGAGGGACGAAAATCCCATACCAAAACATATACACACTGAGCGCTAGTCTGCAAGCCTCTAAGAGTACTATAACAAATAAATTGGTTGTGACAAGGCCCCTCCATATCCAAAATTCCAGACGTATATGCAATAGTACCTACCGAATCCTGTATAGCAACTCCGGAGAAGTAGAGTGCAACAACCAACATCTGAGACGGGCATCCTATTGAGGAGCTATGTCGCCCTGTCTATCTGTAACTGCGGGCATGAACACACTATTCTAGAAAGGGGCATCAATATGAAAGATGTACTGAACATGTAAGGCAAGTAATATGTGTAAACAAAAGATATAGTAGAAGAGATATGTGTACAAAAATCAACCTTAACGTAGAAAGTGGCCGCTGAGTACATGAAAATGCTATAACTATGAATACATATATATATATATATATATGTGTGTGTGTATGTGTTTTTGTGTGTGTGTGTGTGTGGAGGTTGGTGGAATAGTACATGGATAGGAGGAAGGATTTGCACATGGTGTTTATTGACCTAGAGAAAGCGTACGACAAGGTCCTGAGGGAGGTTCTTTGGAGGTGTTCGGAGGTAAAAAGGTGTTCCAGTAGAATACATTTGTGTGATTAAGGACATGTATGACAGAGCCAAGACTCAGGTTAGGATAATATGAGGAGACGCAGAGCATTTTTCGGTGGTTATTGGGATACACCAAGGATGTGCGCTCAACCCTTACTTATTTGCACTATCGATGGACGCTCTGACGCACCATATTCAAGGGGATGTGCCATGGTATATGTTATTTGCGGATGATATAGTTCTGATTCATGAGAGACGAGGAGGTGTTGACAAGAGGCTCGGGTTTTGGAGACAGACCCTTGAGTCTAAAGGTTTGAAGTTGAGTAGGACTAAGACTGAGCACTTGGAGTGAAAGTTCAACGAAATCAGGGGGGAGTGCACAGAAATGTGAGGCCTTATTCACATGTCATTCCTAAGAAAGGAAGTTTTAAGTACCTTGGGTCGATTATCTAGGGTAAAGGGGTGATCGACGAGGATGTCATGCACCACATATGGGCCTGTTGGATGAAATGGAGGTTAGCATCAGGCATTTTATTTGACAAGAAGGTTCTCCCGAAACTTAAATGCAGTATCTATAGAGCGGTGGTTAGACCGACCATGTTGTATGGGGCAGAATGTTGGCCAGTCAAGATTCCCATATCTAGAAGATGAAAGTAAAAAAAATGAGAACGTTGAGATGGATGTGCGGGCACACGGGGTTGGATAAGATTAAGAACGAAGATATTCAGACAAGGGTGGGTGTGGCTCCCATGGAAGACAAAATGCAGATATTGAGGCTTAGATGGTTCAGTCACGTACATAGGAGAAGCCTAGATGCCCCAGTTAGGAGGTGCGAGTGATTGGCTTTGACGGTTATGATGAGCTGTAGAGGATGGCCAAAGAAGCATTGGGGAGCGGTGATCATGCAGGACATGGCGCGATTCCAGCTCACCGAGGACATAGCCTTTGATAGGAGGTATGGAGGGAGAGCATTAGGGTTGTAAGTTAGTAGGTAGTGAGCGTTTTTCTACTCTGTTATGTGTGTATATCTATTCGGTCAGTGTCGTGTTTTAATAAGCTTGTTGGACATGTTGTGCTCGTACTATTTTCTAGGACCTTGTCACTGCACTGATTATTGATATTGTGTTTCCATGTATATTTTTTATTCTTAGCTCGTTGGTACTATTGTCCTGGTTATGTGGTTGTTATTATTCTATTTTTGCTTTTCATATTCTTGTGTCAAGGGTCTACCAGAAATGGCCTTTTTACCCTAGGTTAGGGGTAGGTCTGCGCTACCCTCTTCAGACCCCACTTGTGGAATTATACTAGGTTTTTCTTGTTGCTGTGTGTGTATGTATGTATATAAAAATTAAGCCACTCAATAGGTCCATATAAAATAGTATCAAGCCGCTCTGTGGGGAAATCATATCATAATGTACACGGCCTTAAAAGAGTTCAGACATACCCGTCCTTAATAGGACTCGATAATGTCAAAACCAACTGCAGTGGTGTGCACATATAAGTGTCGTACCCGACCGACTACAAAATGACTTGATAAGAAAATAGATACATATATACGTGCAATGCAAGACCAATCGTACGAGATATTACAATAAGAGTCGGAGTGGCCTATTATCGTTATCCTCCGACTATCGTTAATGTTGCTATGTTCTTCAACCTTAAGATAATTTTATTGATAAGGAATACACAAGAACTTGATCAATTACGTCAAGAAAGGCTTAGGGTTATTCAATCATACGACATGAAGATTATTTCAAAGGAATATTTACATCGAGTCATGCAAAGAAGTAAAGTTTCCGTACAGACCTTGGTGATGAAGCTAATTACATTCCACAGATCCTTGTACGTCCTACGTTCGATTGTCTATAACATACGAATTATTATAATCAAAATAGAATCAATAACTATAGGTAGCCTTCACTTAGACAATTTGTCAAGCACCTTGAGTGTCACAACCCCTAATCCTAACAGGTCGTGATGGCGCCTATCGTGGAACTAGGCTAGCCAACCATCACATAACTACCCATATGTTCTATTATAATGTTTCAACAATCAATAACAAGCAACAATAAAGCATAAAATAATTTCTTTAAGTCTTTACGCCCTAATAATAATCTAACATTCTAAGCAATCCTCCCAAGACTAGAGTCAACATGGTCACGAGCATCTAATAAATAAAACTAACTTTGCTAATGTCTTAATCAATGTATATGAAATAAATACTAATACTAATAAAGGAAGGGAAATGGAGGAGTTGTGGACGTTCAACAGCTACCTCGAAATCCCGTAAGCTGCTGAATACGAACGAATACAGCTACTGCTCCGAACCGGTACCTGGATCTGTGCACAGAGGCACAGGGAGTAATAATAAGTACGCCAACTCAGTAGTAATGAAAATAAATCATAGTTTGAGAAATACAAAACACACGGCACAGATACACCAATTCACAAAAATAGTAAAACATCAAGTCCCCATAAAGTATTCATCAAATACATAAGTTCGAAAACCAATTTCCAGAAATCCTTTGAAACAAGTATGATTTCAGTATATCTCAGTAAAACTTTCAGTAAAATCAGTTTGAAAAACAAAGTGAATCACATTAAAAAAAAACTAAGTAAAATCATCATAAATCTGCCCCTCGGGCCATAATCATTTCTCGTAAAACTTTCCCTCAGCACCTCACCATCACTCAGAATCAGCCCAGCGGGAAACCTCACAGTCACTCAGTATCAGCCCAGCGGGCAACCTCACAGTCACTCAGTATCAGCCCCACGGGCATCACTCGCACTCAGTACGTACCTGCGCTCACTAGGGTGTACAGACTTCGGATGGGCTCCTACAGCCCAAGCGCTATAACAAGCCATATCATGGCATAAATCACTCATAATATTGGCCCTCGTCCAACCACATCATGGCATAAATTACTCACAATATTAGCCCTCGTCCAGCCACATCATGGCATAAATCACTCACGAGATGGCCCTCGGCCTCTCTCGTATCATAACATCTTCACAATATTGGCACGCAGCCTCACTCGGTCAGACACTCTCAACATGCCACTCGGGCCATCATTATACCGGGTTCTCGACCCAAAACAATGTTTCATTTTTAAGAAATAATATCAAAATACTCTGAGTGTCAAAACAATTATCAAGAAAAGACTGAGTGAAAATAATAACATATCAAGTGAGGAAAATAGTAAAAACAGCCCCCAAGGGGTAAACAGATCGGCACTAGGCCCCAAACATGGCTTGCAACCCAAATTATATCAAAATATATCAATACTATTAAGCATAGGCTTTAAAATCGGGTTCGCAACTCAATAGTTTCCTGAAAAGGAATATACTTCCAAATTTCCAATCTTTACATTCCAAAATACGTGAAAGGATGTAAAGTCTGGGGTTTCATACCCTTAGGACAGGATTTAAAGACATTACTTACCTCAAACTAGCCCGAAAAGCTACTCTGCAACCCGCTTGCCTCTCGAATCAACTTCTGAGCGCTCCAAATCTACCAAGTTCAGATTTTTATCATCAAATTATGCTTAAGGAATGAATTCCAAATGAAAAGTACCAAATTTAGCTCAAAACCCGACCCCCAGGCCCACATTTCGAAACTCGACAAATGTTATACCAAAATGTACTTTATCATCTCACGAGTCCGTACATATAAATAACGCAAAAATCAGAGTTCGTTTGACCCCTCAAATCAATCCCTAAAGGTCTCAAAGTCTCAAGCCCTAACTCCACCTTTTTCTACTGATTTTCATGAATTAAACACTGATATTTGATCCTTAATCATATATAATCGAGTATTAGGGTTCAAAATACTTACTTCTATGAAGAACAATGATTTTCTCTCTTCAAAATCGCCTCTAAGCTCTTTTCCCATTCAACAATGGTGAAAAAGTGGGTATTGGTCGCGGGGGGTTTATTTAAATACTGCCCAGGTATTTGTTCATCGCGATCGTGGAAAATGATTTTCTATCGCGAAGCAAAACTTTTCTCAGCCCAAAATTTACCCTTCGCGATCGCGGAAAATGCTTCGCGATCGCGAAGAACAACTGCCCAGCTCTTCCAGATAGCCTCTAGTATAATGGTCATAACTCTTTGTACAAAACTCCAAATTGAAAATGATTTGACTTTTTTCAAACTAGACACCAAATAATACAACTTTCATGCTTTTATAATTTGTCAAATATTTATATATTACGAGATATAAGCCACCAAAGTCAGCCCTATGCAACACAATGTGATTTCCAAACTCTTCTCGGACAGGCTGTAGTGTATAAACCATAACTCTTCAGAAACTACTCCAAATGACAAATGGATTAATTTTCTGAAAACTAGAGACAAAGAACTACAACTTTAATTTTTGGATCATCTCAAATCTCGTTATATATTGCAATATACAAGCTTCCAAAGTCGGGTCAAGGCAGCAGAAAATGTCCTCTACGCGATCCCGTAAGGCCTTCCGCGATCGCGATTCACTGGCCATTTTCTCTCATTTTACTCATCGCGATCGCGGCCCATAAACCTTAGAACTAAATTTCCACTTCTGACTCCATTCACAAGATCAATTTCCACGACTATAAGCTGAAATAGTCTGAACACGTTGTATTAAGCCATATCTGCAACACAAGATGAAATCACATAATATACCGCATGACTCAACACTCATAGAGATGACTCCTAATCCCAATCACTGCTCATAACAACCCAATACCGGTAAATAACCTCTTATCAAACAAAACATCGCTTAAACACCTTCATATGGTGCCTATGATTAAAGAAACACGTAGAAACCAGCAGCCATTCGTCTGATCAGCATCAATACCATCCAAAGCCATAACTTGTGCAACTCGTGCACTCAATAACAACATCCCAAGAGCTCAATAAATAAAATAGAGAATACTCACGCGAGAGGACTATCCTGCCATTACCACATCATGCTAAAAGCCTGATACACATCGTGAAACCATATCACACAAATTCGACACCAAGGATCATACCTCTACCTAACTGAGCTGCAAAGCGTGATCCCATCCAACCGCTGGACCACATGACATACTCCAAGCCACCTTTCTCAAAATCAATAACCATGTCAAATTCGACATCAATTACTCAAAGTGCATTGCCATAACCACGGGGAAATCGGACGATACCATGCCACCCGAACCAGAAATAACATAACCAACACGTCTCAATCCTGCAACACCCAATTACTTACTTTACTCAAATCTCGCCATAAAGCCCCGATAGAACTACACCCTATGCATATATAACCAATAATCACAACTCCTCGAAACACCAAAAGGTAACTCATAGATCACTCCAAAACATGAATAAGCTCAATGACAATCAAATGGTACATCCCTCAACAATAGCAATTTGGGGTCAAAATTCCGACTCAGTGTAGAACACACACCCATAATGGCCTACTAATAATTATATTCTAAATCAACTCTGGTCATCCACAACAGGTAGATAACTCTCCAAAGGTTCATAATGACTGAATCATGACATATACTAACACCTGACTAGCTTTGCTCGCATCCTCGTAGTTCACAACTATAAAAATAATTTGTTCATGAAAACTCCCAGTCTCAAAATCCATGAGGCGCACCAATTACTATATCTGATCCCAATTCGACCACTCAAATATATAACACGCCCCTAATACTTTATCATTCCATGAGGGATACCCCCATAATTCCTCTGTGTCACTAAGAAATCTTAAACACCAACAGTCGATCCAACGAGAGAGCGTCGTAACACCAATAAAGCACCCTTATTCAAACACATCGTCCTTTATGAATGTATACTCTCATCCAGCCACCCAATAGTGGTGTCCTTTACCTAATCCTCTGAAACTGTCAGTTCTGACCTTCCTTCCAGAACTGAATCGTGACCTCACATATGCAAATCTGAACTCTACACAACATACCTCATACGCCATGCCATCCTATGATAAATATGAGAAATTCATGATCCCTTCCGAGCCACAAGAACTACGTACCCAACTAGCCAAGAACCTTCCATTGATCCCATTTAGAAGCAAAATCACTATACATCACATGGCCCTCACGCCAGAGAAAAATATACATTTCTAACCGTGTTAGAAACCATCAAGAACTCCCGAATCACATTTGTCCAACACCAAACCGCCAAGACTAAATCCTTCCAACTCAACCAAGATACGCATACCACGAAATTCCAAGAGAATTTCTAAGAAACACATGTAACAACTCATTACCCTATAAACACCCAAAGAACTAACCATATCCCTTATCATGCCGATCCGACCTACTACCAAGTTGTCCTATTTATCCAAGTTCCTTCTGACTTACCTTCAAATTGATACTTCTTCTTGCCATAATACCGCAATTCTCAATCCCGACTCACCGCACGAAACCCGAGTATAAAAATATACCGTCTAAGGCTCATAAGCCGCTGAATACTCCCTCAATTATCCCCAAATGCACCATATTGGAAATACTTACCCTGAAGAGACTTCCTGCGAATTTAAAGTCATTACCTTCACTTTTCCTGATACTGATGGATAGAATCCATGATAATGCAAATACACCACAAGCCTTGACACCTTCCCCGTAAATCTCAATTCTAACCCTTCTCACACCTTGAAGATCCTCGATCGCTACATATAACCTTGAATCCATCTGAACCATTCTCGAACGCCATTTACTCTACGCAATTTCGATTACACTAATCAAGTAAACAGAAAGACCTGACCCCGCTTGCAATCCACATACTAGGAAAGTAATCCACACCTTGAAGCAACAATCACACTCATGCGTTGCACACTCTACACTTACCAGTACAATTCCATCATACAATGAATTCCACTATCCGTAAAGTACATTACAACTTGTATCGAAGAAATTTCCATCACTCGAGTCAATCCCAAACTCCAACTCTGTAGGTCATAACTGATTCACCATCATACCTCGAACCGAAACCAATACAATACATAATCGTGTAATCAACTTATCATTAGCGGACTCCCCCACTTGGCTCAAAGCCAAAGATCAAGACAAACAATAACTCACAATGCCCATACATTATCACTGACACCATACTGTGGTGAGGTTCATCTAAATCCTCCATAAGCCTACATGACCCAAACCATCTAACCCTCAAATCGTATGCAAATCTTGTATTCACCATCGTAATGGTCATGCCAACTCCCAAAAGCGATCTAAACTCAAATTACAACATACATCATTTACTGATAGAGAGAACTTACTACAGATAAACATAAGGGTCACACACCTCAGGAAAATCCGCAGGAGATACCCCTGCCTGCTTAACCTCAAAATGATATCTCCCTATACACTTCCGGAAATCATAGATATCACGCAATCACTATACCTTCCTACATTAGAACACAACCACTGCCTGCCCTCGAGATATCCCATTAAGCGGTATAAGAATCGGAAGATGATGGAAATACCAACACTGGAGTTGTGGTCAAGGAAATCTTGAGCTTCTGGAAGCTCTACACACACTCGTCTAACCACATGGATACCTTCACTGGACACCACGTGTCCCAAGAATGCTACTGAACTGAGCCAAAAATTCACACTTGGAGAACTTCGCACAAAGCTTCTCCTTCCTATATCCTCGTAATACCATCCTCAATTGCTGAGTATATTACCCCTGGCTACGCATATACGCCAGGATGCCATCAATGAATACGATAACAAAGGAGTTATAACACGGCTGAATACGTCGGCAATCAAATACATGACTGTTGTTGGGGCATTGGTCAGCCCAAAGGACATCACCAGGAACTCATAACACAATAGAAGGATCCGCTTCGCTCCACATCTAAACAACATAAGAGGTCCTTCACTACACTCACATCTCGAGGCCATATTCTAACTTAAGACTGAAGTCAGTTACTCAATGGTTTTTGCTACATCTCCCGCCAATTCATTTTGTCACACTCAAACAACCTGAACACATCTAACCATCATATCACACTCACCATGAAGTCATCTAGTCACCAAATCCCATCAATAAGAACACAAACGGACACATAAGTCCCCAAATGCACGTGCTCACACAAACAAAATCTCAGCACTCTAGCCACAGATAAAATTCGGCCTTAAGTCCTCCAGACTGGACCCATTATCAATCTGCTAAAAATCACATCTCACCCATGGAAATCACAAGTCGTAGAGGCACAGCTAAAACCAGGCGCTCACGTGTGCATTCATATACATGAAAGGAATTCAAGAGTTACGCTTTTGGCTGAATAAAATGGATTCGCACGACAAGAATTCAAGAATGTGAGATTTTTCCTAAGGTTTCTGTAGCCTCTCAAAGATAAGTACAGACGTCTCTATACCGATCCGCAAGACTCTACTAAACCTGCTCATGATCGTTGAGTCCTATGCAACCTAGAGCTCTGATATCAACTTGTCACGGCCCCAAATCCTAACAGGTCGTGATGGCGCCTATCGTGGAACTAGGCTAGACAACCATCACATATCTACCCATCCGTTCTATTATAATGTTTCAATAATCAATAATAAGCAACAACAAAGCATAAAATAATTTCTTTAAGTCTTTACGCCCCAATAATAATCTAACATTCTAAACAATCCTCCCAAGACTGTAGTCAACATGGTCACGAGCATCTAAGAAATAAAACTAACTTTGTTAATGTCTTAATCAATGTCTATGAAATAAATACTAATACTAATAAAGGAAGGGAAATGGACGTGTTGCGGACGCTGAACAGCTACCTCGAAATCCCGTAAGCTGCTGAATACGAACGAAGACAACTACTGGTCCGAACCAGTACCTGGATCTATGCACAGAGGCACAGGGAGTAATGATGAGTACGCCAAATCAATAATAATGAAAATAAATCACAGTTTGAGAAATACGAAACACACAGCACAGATACACCATTTCACAAAAATAGTAAAACACCAAATCTCCATAAAGTATTCATCAAATACATAAGTTCGAAAACCAATTTCAAGAAATCCTTTGAAACAAGTATAATTTCAATATATCTCAGTAAAACTCTCAGTAAAATCAGTTTGAAAAACGAAGTGAATCACAATAAAAAAACTCAGTAAACTCATCATAAATCTGCCGCTCGGACCATAATCATTTCTCGTAACAATTTCCCTCAGCACCTCACCATCACTCAGTATCAGCACAGCGGGCAACCTCACAGTCACTCAGTATCAGCACAACGGGCAACCTCACAGTCACTCAGTATTAACCCCGCGGGCATCACTCGCACTCAGTAGGTACCTGCGCTCACTGCGGGTGTACAGACTCAGGAGGGGCTCCTATAGCCCAAGCGCTATAACAAGCCACATCATGGCATAAATCACTCACAATATTGGCCCTCAGCCAGCCACATCATGGCATAAATCACTCACAATATAGGTCATCGGCCTCTCTCGTATCATAACATCCTCACAGTATTGGCCCGCGGCCTCACTCAGTCAGACACTCTCAACATGCCACTCGGGCCATCATTATACCGGGTTCTCGACCCAAAACAGTGTTTCATTTTTAAGAAATAATATCAAAATACTCTGAGTGTCAAAACAGTTATCAATAAAAGACTGAGTGAAAATCATAACATATCAAGTGAGGAAAATAGTAAAAACAGCCCCCAAGGGGTAAACAGATCGGCACTACGCCCCAAACATGGCTTGCAGCCCAAACTATATCAAAATATATCAATACTATTAAGCATAGGCTTTAATATCGTGTTCGCAACTCAATAGTTGCCTGAAAAGGAATATATTTCCAAATTTCCAATCTTTGAATTCTAAAATCCGTGAAAGGATGTAAAGTCCGGGGTTTCATACCCTCAAGATAGGATTTAAAGACATTACTTACCTCAAACTAGCCCGAAAAGCTACTCTGCAACCCGCTTGCCTCTCGAATCAACTTCTGCGCGCTCCAAATCTACCAAGTTTAGATTTTTATCATCAAATTATGCTTAAGGAATGAATTCCAATTGAAAAGCACCAAATTTAGTTCAAAACCCGAAATTAGTCAAAACCCGACCCCCAGGGCCGCGTCTCGGAAATTGATAAATTTTATACCAAAATGTCCTTCATCATCTCACGAGTCCGTACATATAAAGAATGCTAAAATTGGAGTTCGTTTGACCCCTCAAATCGATCCCTAAAAGTCTCAAAATCTAAAGCACTAACTCCACCTTTTTCTACTGATTTTCATGAATTAAATACTGATATTTGATCCTTAATAACATATAATCGAGTATCAGGGTCCAAAATCCTAACCTCTATGAAGAACAATGATTTTCTCTCTTCAAAATCGCCTCAAAGCTCTTTTCCCGTTCAACAATGGTGAAAAAGTGGGTATTGGTCGCGAAGGGTTTATTTAAATACTACCCAGGTATTTGCTCATCGTGATTGCGGAAAATTCTTTTCTATCGCGACGCACAACTTTTCTCAGCCCAAAATTTGCCCTTCGCGATTGCGAAGAAGAACTGCCCAGCTCTTCCGGACAACCTCTAGTATAATGGTCATAACTCTTTGTACAAAACTCCAAATTGGAAATAGTTTGACTTTTTGAAAACAACATACCAAAGGCTACAACTTTTATGCTTTGATAATTTCTCAATTCCCTATACATTACGAAATATAAGCCGCCAAATCCAGCCCTATGAAACATAATGCGATTTCCAAACTCGGGTTAGGGCAGGGCAGCAAAAAATTTCCTCTATGCGATCGCGTAAGGCCTTACGTGATCGCAATTCATTGGTCATTTTCTCTCATTTTATTCATCGTGATGGCGACCGATTCCCCACGATCGCGTAGCACACTGCTGTAGCCAAAAAACCAGCAGCTAAAAATGGCCTAGAAATGGTCTGAAACCACCCCGAAACTCACCCGAGGCCCTTGGGACAACAACCAAACATGCTAACACATCCCATAACCTCATTCAAACTTAGTCAAGCTTTCTAACCACTCAAAACAATGCCAAAACACCAAAATCACATCGAATTCAAGCCTAAGAACTTTGAAACTTCTAAATTCCACCAAAGATGCCGAAACCAATCAAAACACATCCGAATGACCTGAAAATTTACACACACGTCCAATATGACACTACGAACCTGTTCCAACTTCTGGAATTCCATTCCGACCTCAATAGCCTATTTTTCACTGCCGACCGGAAATCACCAAAAATTAACTTTCTCCAATTCAAGCCTACTTCTACATGGGACATCACAAAAATATTCCGAACACATTCCTAAATCCCAAATTACCTAACAAAGCTATCCGAACCATAAAATCTGCATTCCGATGTCGTTTACCAATAAGTCAACTCCCAGTTGACTTTTCCAACTATAAGGCTATTTTTAAAGACTAAATGACTAAATTCTTGCTACTGCCATTCTTATTCCGAGCCTACCAACTCTAACACACATAAACAGTATAACCAACCTATGACAAGGCAAAACCAGGGATAATAATGAATTTCCACGGAACGACCGGCCGGGTCGTTACATTGAGTACATAGAACTCTTAAGTTCCTCAACAATGGTAGCTTAACATTAAGAACACATATTTCACCCTACTTATCTTTCTATCATTTTAGAAGAAGAAAAAACAAATCCAGCAATTTAACACCAACATACAGTCTCAAACGAGCAACTCACAACACACAACTAGATTCCAAGCTCCTCCAAAAATTTGTTTTACAACCTCTTAGTAATAACACTCCTACAACTTTTATAAACTTAAGAACAAGAAGGAGACAATGGAACTTACCTACAAGCACGAGAATCCTCCAATTTAGAAATAACTTCACTTCCAAGGAGTCTCCAAAATTAGCACAACAAGGAGAAAAGCGATAAGACGACGACCACGAGATTCTTCATGTTAGATTTACTTTGTTTGCCTTTGATTTTGGCCTTGAATCATGTGATAAATTTTAGAGAGGGTCTGGAAATAGTGAAAAATACGAATGAAAACGAGCTATAGGCCTTGCATATATATCTGAATATTTTTACCATCCTAAATGGATCTCATAAGGGCTGCCTGCGCAGTCTCGCAAAAAAAATATCTCTCTACTCTGCTATCATATTGACAAATGATTTGTTGATATAAGAACTAGACTCATAGAAATTCAATTTCATGGGTGGACACCCTATAAACCTTAGTAGAATTAGAGTAAATCTCAGCTACATCTGACCTAAATTTCAGCAATCTTATGAACGTAACTTGCAATAACCTCCGCCAAATTTTATTTTACAACTTGTTTGACTTTAAAGCTTAACACATGACTATTGTAAAATTAAAATACCTTATAACAAGACCTTATTATCATATTAAGCACTCTTATTCTTACCCCAAAAGTACGGGCTATGGCAATCCACTTCCCTTTGGCAAACTTCGTTGAAAAGTATTTTCTTTAATTCATATAACCCTGAATTCTTACGAAACTTACTTATCACTTCAATAAGCCTTTATTAAAATTTTGGAGGGATCTTAAACTCTCCAGGCTTAATTTATTTAGCTAACTATGCAATCAACGACAAAAGTATGGGGTGTAACATCATCCCCTCTTAGGAACATTCGTCCTCGAATGTTGATTAATATTCTAACTCCCAAGATTTCTAAAAATTTTGGCAGAGTTTCCTTTGTAAATAGGGCTATTCAAAACCTGATAAGTATCATAAACACACAGACAATGCCACACAGGGCTACAGAATAGCATAATAACATCCAATTGGCCTCACACGACTATCTATTAATGCAAAAATAAAAAAGAGTTAGCCAGTATAACCAACTCTTCTTGCTACAGCCATTCCGATTCCGAAGGAGACAATGGAAATTACCTACAAGCACGAGAATCCTCCAATTTAGAAATAACTTCACTTCCAAGGAGTCTCCAAGATTATCACAACAAGGAGAAAAGCGATAAGACGACGACCTCGAGATTCTTCACGTTAGATTTACTCTGTTTGCCTTTGATTTTGGCCTTGAATCATGTGAAAACTTTTAGAGATGGTCTGGAGTGTTTTGGGTCTGGAAATAGTGAAAAATACGAATGAAAACGAGCTATAGGCATTGGATATATATCTGAATCTTTTTACCATCCTAAATGGATCTCATAAGGGCTGCCTGCGCAGTCTCGCAAAAACTTATCTCTCTACTCCGCTATCATATTAACAAACGGTTTGTTGATATAAAAACTAGACTCACAGAAATTCAATTTCATGGGTGGACACACTATAAATCTTAGTAGAATTAGAGTAAATCTCGGCTACATCTGACCTAAATTTCAGCAATCTTATGAACGTAACTTATTTGACTTTAAAGCTTAACATATGACTATTGTAAAATTAAAATACCTTATAACAAGACCTTATTATCATATTAAGCACTCTTATTCTTACCCCAAAAGTACGGGCTATGACAATCCACTTCCCTTTGGCAAACTTCGTCGAAAAGTATTTTCTTTAATTCGTATAACCCTGAATTCTTACGAAACTTACTTATCACTTCAATAAGACTTTATTAAAATTTTGGAGGGATCTTAAACTCTCCGGGATTAATTTAGTTAACTAACTATGAAATTAATGACAAAAGTATGGGGTGTAACATCATCCCCTCTTAGGAACATTCGTCCTTTAATGTTGATTAATATTCTAACTCCCAAGATTTCTAAAACTTTTGGCAGTTTCCTTTGTAAATAGGGCTATTCAAAACCTGATAAGTAGCCCAAACACACAAACAATGCCACACAGGGCTACAGAATAGCATAATAACATCAAATTGGCCTCACACGGCTGTCTATTAATGCAAAAATAAAAAAGAGTTAGCCAGGACTCACCTCAACTATCATCCATTGTACTTTGAGTTATGCCTGTCATATTTTTCTCAACATGATCACCTAAATAAGATATTTTTATTAAGCTCGATAAGTAATTTAACAGTAAGGAAACTGTATTGCACAAGTGTCGATATAAACCCACAGTCTGAAACAAATAAGGATATCTGGATTCCTCCTCTGCTTCCCATATCATTTCCTCAACATTGGTGTTCCTCCAAATTACCTTAACTTAAGCCAACTATTTGGTTTGTAACTTACGAACGTGGAAACCTAGGATAGCTACTGGAGTTTCCTTATAGGATAGGTCGTCTATGACTTGCACATCCTCAATGGGGGTAATGTACGAGGGACCCTAAAGCACTTATGAAGCACGGATACATGAAATACAAGATGAACTGCTTCTAATTTCGGGGGAACCTCAAGTTTATAAGCTACTTGAGTGACTTCGTAGATAATCTGATATGGTCCAACATACCTAGGGGTAAGCTTGCGACTGTTCCCAAACCTCATCATGCCTTTCATAGGAAACACCTTCAGGACCACCTAGTATCCCATAGAAAACTCTAAGTCTTGATACCGGTTATTTTACTAGGATTTTTGTCGGTTCTGAGTGGTCAACAATCGATCTTGAATCACTTTCACATCCACTAAGGCATGTTGCACCAAATCAGAGCCTAATAATTTTGTCTCGCCAACATCGAAGCAACCGATAAGAGACCTGCACTTCGCCCATATATGGCCTAATATGGTGCCATCTGGATACTGGAATGGTAGCTGTTATTATAAGCAAACCCAATAAGAGGCAGATTATCATCCCAACTTCCTTTGAAGTTTAGAACACTGCTCACAACTTGTCCTCGAGCATTAGAATAGTGCACTCGACTTGACCGTTTGTTTGTGGATGGAAAATGTGCTAAGACTGATCTGCGTACCCAAACCTTTCTGGAAGGACCTCTTAAATTTAGTTGTAAACTTGGCACCACTATCTGATATAATAGAAATCGAGACTCCATGATGTCTAATTATTTCCTTAATATGTAATCTGGCATAATCCTTCGCTGAAAAGGCAGTTCTGACGGGTAAGAAATAAGATGACTTTGTAAGTCTATCCATGATAACCCATATAGAATCGAACCTCTGACAAGAATTGGTAATCTCGTAATGAAATCCATATTGATTACCTCCCATTTCCAGGTCGGAATCTTAATTTCTGAAGCTATCTTTCGAGCTTCTAGTGCTCAATCATAACTTGTTGGCAATTTGGACACTGAGCGATGTATTCGGCAATGTTTCTCTTCATATCGTTCCCCCCGTATATTTGTCGAAGGTCATGATACAACTTAGTAGACCCACGATGAATAGACTACCTGGACTTATGAATCTCCACCATAATTTGTCCTCGTAGTCCCCCAACATCGGGCATACACAACCGAGCCTTATATTTAAGGACTCTCTCCTTGGACAACTCGAACAATTGCTTTTTCTGAAAAGGAATTCTTTCCCTTATTCTCTCCAAGACTGGATCGTCAAATTACCGCGCCTTTACTTCTGCCACTAACAAGGAATCGACATCATTCTGAACTATGTCACCCCATCGCCAGCATCAATCAATTATACACTTAAACTGGCCAACCGTTACAAATATTTAGTCACTTACAATTGGCGAAATACATAAATCCCTTTAGCATTTTGACACTTCAAATTCCTATTAAGTGCATCTCGTAGACACTTCACGATGACATGGTAAGTTACGTGTATTTTAGTTACATTTGGGCGCCTAAGTTTTTCATCTGACTTTTTCTTTCTTGTTTTTAGAATTGAAATAAAATTTGTAAGGGGGTCCCACGCTATATGATCATTTTATAATACGTGCCAAAATTTGTAAGTGTAATGCACTCACATAGTTTAAGTGCCAAAATGGAAAAGAGGTCACTTGAGGTGTTTGTCTGATCGTTGACTACAACTTAATTGGGTCGTTTATGCATTCCATCTTTCTAATTTATCAACTCCCACATGCCTCAGGCTGCCCATTGATTTTCGACTTAGTGTGTTGGCCACAATATTTGCCTTTCCGGAATGGTACAAGATATCAAAATCATAGTCTTTCAACAATTCAAGCATCTCCACGGTCTCAAATTCAATTATTTTTTCCTGAATATGTATTGAAAGGTCTTATGATATGTAAATATATTAAAATGAACTCCATACAGATAGTGATGCCATACTTTCAAAGAAAATATAATAGCCGCCAACTCAAGGTCATGAGTCGGGTAATTCTGCTTATGTTTCCTTAGTTGTCTTGAAGCATATACAATAACTTTACTGTGCTGCATCAGAACATAAACCAACCCCTCTGGAACCATCACAATATACAACATAACCCTTTGATCCTTCGGGAAGGGCTAAAAATAGTGGTTGATGCTAATATGCTTTTTAACTCATGGAAGAACTTTTCACGAGTATCGGTCTACTGTATCTTAGCCGCCTTATGCGTCAACTTTGTTAATGGAGCAGCAATAGAAGAGAAATTTTCTACAAACCTATGATAGTAACCAGCTAAGCCTAAGAAACTACGCACCTCCGTAGGAGTTGTGGACCTCGGCCAATTCTTAACTGCTTCGATATTTTGATTATCAACTTTGATACCCTCATTAGATACTATATGCCAAAGAAAATTCACTGAGTTCAACCACAACTCGCATTTGAAGAACTTAGCATTCAACTTATGATCCTTAAGCATCTGTAATATCGTTCGCAAATGATCAACGTGCTCCTCTTATGATCAAGAATACAACAAAATATCATCATTAAACATAATCACAATGATTTTCAAAAATTATTTTAACACCCGATTCATCAGATCCATAAAATTCGTTGGTGCATTGGACATAACTAGAAATTCATAATGGCCATATCTAGTCTAAAAGGTTGTCTTCAGAACATCTTTCTCCTTGACTTTTAGTTGATGGTACCCAGACCTGAGATCGATCTTTGAGAAATACTTGGCGCCTTGCAATTAATCAAACAGGTCGTTGATCCTTGGAAGCGGATCTTTATTCTTAATAGTTACCTTGTTCAGCTTATGTTAATCAATACACATTCTCAACAAACCATCTTTCTTATGAACAAATAACATTGGGCACCCCACAAGGAAGTACTGGATAGATAAAGCCCTTATCTAGAAGATGTTTTAACTGAGCTTTCAATTCCTTCAATTTAACAAGATCCATTATGTACGGAGGAATAAATATAGGCTGGGTGTTTAAAAACACATCGATAACAAAATCAATTTACCTTTCAGGAGGAATGCTAGGAATTTCATCAGGAAATACATCGAGGAATTCATTAACAACAGGGACCGACTGAAGGGTCAGAGGCTTTGCCTCCGCATCCTGCACTCGCACTAGATGATAGATATATCCTGTCAAGGTCATCTTCCAATCCTTAAGGTAGGAAATAAACTTCCTTGTGGGTGCTACAATAATGCCCTTCCATTCAATGATGAGCTCGCCTGGAAAATTAAAGCATACAACTTTAATCCAACAATCCACATTAGTGTAGCAAGAATCCAGCCAATCCATACCCGTAATAACATCAAATTCCACAATTTCTAATTCATTAAAATTGGATAAGGTGTGAAGATCATAAATCATCACAACCCTAATATACCCGCCTAACAATCACGGACTCGCCCATGGGCGTAGACACTTCAAATGATTAATGCAATAATTCAGGTTCTTTACCACATTTACCAGCAGCAAAGAGAGTAATATACGACAAAGTAGAACCTAGATATATCAAGGCATACACATCAAGGTAAAATACGGATAATATACTTGTAACCATATTTAGAGACGACTCTAAGTCCTGTCGGCCTGATAATGCATAAATCCAGTTCTGATGACCGCCTGAGCTAGAGCTTCACCCTGACCTGCCTCTACCAGCTGACATTTTTGTTTCTTAACCAAGAGGCCTACTAATGAAGAAGAAGCTGCTACAGACCCTATCCGTTGTGCCACACCACCCCCAACTCTCATCGGACAAAAGTGCATAATATGGATGGGCTGCCTGCAAATAACATACATCTTAACCTTGGAGGAATTTCCCAAAATGAGTCCTAACATATCGAATATAATATGGCATTGGGGGTCTCACCTGACTGAATCTCCTCTATACTGAGGTCTTGGTGCTTGTGAACTCTGACCCTGACCGAAATAAGTGGTCTGATCACGAAACTGGTCCTAAAACTATGGGGGTTCACTAGCCGCCTGATAAGATGGCCATCTAGGAAACTAAGGCCAAAACCCACCTCGAAACTCTCCTGTATCACCTATGGACCGGGCCCCCTTATGCTATCTCCTATCATGCTCTCTATCGCCCCGATGCTACCTCTTATGTGTCCTCAAAGAATACGGGCGATGTCCATATTCAAATTTAAGGAAGCTGTGGTACTTCATTAACAAAATGTGGTCTCAGACTACCCACAAATCAATGTACTCGATCACTTATCTCAGCCACAACCAAGAAGCATACCTAGCTAAGGATTTGAATTGCATATTATGCTCCCGAACACTCATATTGCCCTGCTCCAAATGTAAGAACCTGTCTTTCCTGGTTTGGTGGAGCTCAACAGGAAAATATTACTGCAAGAATGCCTCGCAAAACTCCCTTCATCCTGCTGATGGGGCACGGGGTCCCCCAGACTACTCCCAGTTCTCATCCCAAGTCACAACAATATCTTGTAATCTATAAGAAGCAAGCTTTACAGACTCAGTATCGGTCGCATATATAACTCGTAAAGTCCACAAAATGTGATCTAAAAAGCTCTGAGAATTTTCATTTAGATCTTCTCCTGTTAATACTGGAGGGTCCAGGTTAATAAAATCTCGAACTCTCATGGTGACCGCTCTATCTAAGGTGCTAGGAGTCTGACGATGGGCTTGGGAGGCTACTAGTCGAGTCAACAATTGCACAACACTCTACATGTCTAAATCCTGATCAAGAGCAACTAGGGGAGGAACCAGAGGTACATCAGCTCCGCTATGCCCCGTTGGGGATGGTGCTGCTGCTTTAGAAGCCTGAGAATTAACTCATCGTGAGGCTTATGCTGATCTACATGGGCAGGTGGCACCCGACTGGCGCCCTCCCCTGCCACTTTATCTAGTCTCCGAACAGCCGACTGTCTTCTAGTAGTAGTAGGCATTGCTGAGAACATAAACAAGATAAATATTAGGAGCTAACACTTACGACTCAGCTTTATCACACGGTCTAGATTGGAAACAAAAGTAACCATCCTAAATATCCTGTGACCTCTTCTTTATAAGTGTGGTGCACAACACAACCATAAACAAGACTCTACTACATACGGTTTGCAGAATCCCTAGGACAAACCTGCTATAATACTAAGTTTGTCACACCCTAACCTTGGGGGTGCAGCCGGTGCCCGAAGGCCCGAGTAGACCAACTATAATACCTAGAACCTCTGACGTGGAACCTGGGCCAATAAGGCTTCCAAATAACATTAACAAGATAAGAATATACAACAATCTACAAGTAGAAGATTCCCAACACAATATATACAAATAACCAAGGCCGACAAGGCTGCAAGGAGAGTATCGTCAACTAACAAGATGGCTGACAAGGCCAAAACAAAGAATATACATATTGAGCACTAGTATGAAAGCCTCTAAGAGTGCTATAATACATAAATATGTCATGATAGCGCCCCACCATACCCAAAATGCCAAAAATATATACAATAATACTTATCGAATCCTGTATAGCAACTCCGGAGAAGTGGAGTCGACAACCAACTGCTGAAACAGACACCCTACTAAGGATATATGTCACCTTGTCTATCTGTATCTACGGGCATGAACACAGTGCCCCAAAAAGGGGCATCAATACAACAGATTTAATGAATATGTAAGGCAGGTAACATATGTAAACAAAAGATATAGTAGAATAGATATGGGCACAAAAATCAACCTGAACTTAGAAAGAGCCCGCTAAGGGCATATAAATGCTATAAGCATGCATATATATATATATATATATATATATATATATATATATATATATGCATGTCTGTAAAACCTTATTCCACTCAATAGGGCCATATAATGTAGTATCAACCCGCTCTGTGGGCCAAATCATATCATAACGTACCCGACCGCAAAAGGGCTCGGCCGTACCCAGCCTTAATAGGACTCGGTAATGTCAGAACCAACTGTAGCGGTGTGCACATATAAGTGCCATACCCGGCCGACTATAATGTGGATCGGTAAGAAAATAAATACATATATACGTGAAATGAAAGACGAATTACAACAAATATCACAATTAGAGTCAGAGTGACCAATTATCATTATCCTCCGACTATCGTTATTGTCTCTACGTTCTTCAACCTTCAGATAATCATTCTGATACTTATCAAATCTGAAAATTTTTATTGATAGGGAATACACAAGAACATTATCAATTTCATCAAGAAAATCTTAGGGTATTCAATCTTACAACATGAAGATTAGTTAAAAGGAAAATTTACATCAAGTCATGCCAAAAAGGAAAATTTCCCTATATACCTTTTTGATGAAGCTAATTACGTTCAACGGATCCTTGCACGTCCTACGGATGATTATCTACATCATATGAATGATTGGAATCAACATAGAATCAATAACTATAGGTAGCCTACACTTTGACAATTTGTCAAACACCTTGAGTACATAAAAGTCTCAAGTTCCTTAACGATGGTAGCTAAACATCAAGACCAAATATTTTGCCCTACTTATCTTTCTTATCATTTAGCAACACAACCAACCAAATACAGCAACTTAACACCAACATACAGTCTCAAACGAGCAACTCATAACACATAACAAAACTCCAAGTTCCTCCAATAATTTACTTTACAACCTCTTAATAATAACACTCCTACAACTTAGATAAAATTGAGAAGAAGAAGGAGATGATGGAACTTACCTCAAAGCACAAGAATCTCTCTAATTTCGAGATCAGTTAACTTCCAAGGAGTCTACAAAATTAGCACAACAAGGAGAAAAGCGACAAGACGACGACCACAGGATTCTTCACGTTACATTTACTTGGTTTACCTTTAATTTTGGCCTTGGAGCATATGAGAACTCCTAGAGAGGGTTTGGATGGTTTTGGGTTTGGAAATAGTGAAAATACGAATGAAGCGAGCTATAGGCATTTGATATATATATATATATATATATATATATATATATATATATATATATATATATATATATATATATATATATATATATATATATATATATATATATATATATTTGAATATTTCCACTGTCCTAAGTGGATCTCATAGGGGCTGCCTACGCAGTCTCGCGAAAACAAGAATATCTCTCTCTACTCCAATATTTTATCGATGAATGGTTTGTTTCTAAAGAAACTAGACCATAGAACTTAAAATTCATGGGTGGATCACCCAATAATTCTTAGTAGATTAAGAGTAAAGCTCGGCTACATCTGACCTAAATTTCTGCAATCTTATTAACGTAACTTGCAATGACCTTTGCCTATTTTTGTTTAATAACTATCTTGACTTTAAATCTTAACATACGACTATTGTCTGATTCAAATAACTTCTTGAGAATTCTTATCCTTATCTCAAAAGTGACGCATATGGCAATCCACTTCCCTTTGACGAACTTCATCAAAAAGTATATTCTTTGATTCTATAACCTCCAATTCTTATGAAACTTACTTATCACCTCAATAATCCTCTCTTATTTTGGAAGGATTTTTAACTCTCTATGATTATGTTAGTTAACTAACAATATAATCTACATCAAAAGTATGTGGTGTAATAATATATGCCTTGCACACATCTTGTAGTCACGGTTGGGTAGAATTTCTAGTATAGTTGGCACAAGTTCCTACAAACAAGAGTAATACATTTAGTTAATAACATAAAGAACATCAATCGCACTTAGAATAAAATAAAGATCGCAATACCTTCTGTATATCTGACATCACATTAAGCCCATCTCCAGTTCCTAATTGAATATCTTTTATCATGTAATTAATATAAAGAAAAGTCCATATATGCTTGGTCTCTTGGTCTACAACTTCCCAACCAATTGAAAACATTTGTTGATTTCTATTCCTGCCAACTGCAACTAACAACTCACCCTTACTAGTACCCTTAGAAAAACACCCATCAAAGGCAATTATTATTCTACATCCGTCCGACCAACGACTCCTAAAAGTATCAGAGCACACATAGAAATAAGCAAATAAAGTTTTTCCTGGCTCAAAGTTTCTATCAGTCCTTACCCAACATGAGCTGCCATGATTAGTTTAATTTGATCAACATAATCACACAACCTAGAAAATTCTATTTCCATTCACCCATAAACTCTGTTATAACCTTTTTCTTTGACATGGATAGATTGTCCTACCAACATACAAGCCTAATTTATCTTGACAGAGCTCCTAAAGTTCCTAGGTGTTTATATAAAGTTGTTTAGTAATCTCATTCTTGAATTTATTTGTCCTAGGTATATAAAGTTCCTAGGTACACATTGTGTTCTTATTTGAAGTGTTTTATTTGTCCACGTGGTGATAACTTTTCACCATAAAGTCACCTGAATATCTGTCAAGTACAACATACAACAACCAGTTGCATCTCTTCTCTCTGTATATTGTTCTCACCCTTTCATTTTAATTAGGTGTTAGTTTCAACTGGACTTTGTATTCAATAGTATAATTTACCAAAGCCTTCCTAAACTCTTCAACATTCTCAAGTATCATTCCAAGTTCAAATATAGCTACTACACAATCATCATCATACCTTAGGTTGGTACTTTTTCTTCTACTAGGTGGATCAACACCCCTAACAACTTCAGGATCTAACTCATCTCTGATGGCATCACTATCTGCCTCTAAACTATCAATATACTGCTCATCACCCCTAATCTTTTTGTGTATACAACAACCTTTTCTTACAATTACTTCAAAGCCTCTATCAATTTCAGTTTCTCCCAAAGGTATTTATTTCTTTAAAACATCTTTTTTCTTTATTTTTTATTTTTTTCACTCTTTATTTATTTCCTAACATATATCAGCTCTTCATGAACCTCTGAATCATCTTCATCTGGAATGCCATCTTTTTGTGAGTCATAGCTACTTTCCATATCTATTTCAGCCCCATCCAAAGGTTCCACAACCATTTATTTATATAACGACCCGATGTCATTTTGAGCTTTGGCATTCCGTTTGATGGTTTAAGGTCTTAAAATGATTCATTTATTAATTATGACTTGCATGTATGGTTGGTTTTAATTTTCGAGCAACTGGGGATTGATTTGGAACATGATCCCTGTTTTAGAAGCTTAAGTTGGAAATATAGATCGAGGTTTGACTTTGACAAAAACGACCCTGGAACGGTATTTCGAGGGCTCTGATGGGTTTGTGTTGTGATTTTACACTTGGGCGTATGCCCGAAATTAATTTCGTAGGTCCCTATATTGATTCGGCATGTTTCGCAGAAAATTGTCAATTTGAAGGTTTAGAAATTCCTTAGGTTTGACTTTATGGCTATCAGGTTCGAATTTTTTTTTGGGACTTGGAATAGATCTGTTATGCAATTTGGATCTTGTCTTCAATGCTTGGCATCATTCCGAGTTGATTTGATAGGATCAAATGCGTGATTGTGTTTTTAGAAGTTCTTTAGCTTCAATATAAATTTCATGCCTTTTTTATGTCAGATTCGTGGTTCTAGATGTTATTTTGGTATTTTTATCACACAAGCAAGTTCGTATGATATTTTTAGACTAGTATAGATGTTTGGTGTAGAGTCCCGAGGGCTCGGGTGAGTTTCGGACGCGTTCCGGAGAGTTTTGTGAGGTTTCAGGTAGCTTGTTTATGTTCAGGTGCAGCAGGTCTCGCAAATTCGAGATATGGGTCACATTTACTGACCTCGCATTTGCGAGGTGGGCATCGCTTTTTGTGAGGTCTGGTGATATTGGCTATTTTATTATTTTCGATAAGGGCTCAACATTCGCGAAGTCGCTTTTGCGAAGCCTTTGCCGCATTTGCGATAATGGCAGGGCAATGACAGGTTCACATTTGCAGCTTTTTCGTCGCATTTGTGATTAGACATGCTTCGCATTTTTGAAGATTTTGTCGCTTTTGCAATGTCTGGGTGGGCTTTGCAGTGTTCTCTTTTGCAAATAATGGGTCGGATTTATGATCGTCGCATTTGCGAACCTAGGGTCTCAAATACGACTTCTGCAGTTGAAAATAAGGGTTGAATTATGGGACTTAGCTTCATTTAATAATATTTAGGAACCCTGGACTCAGTAGGAGGCGATTTTGAGAAGGGATGTCACGCACCATCATTGGGTAAGTGATTTTGATAAATTTCTAACTATATTACAGGATTATATATGAGATTTGACATCAAAAGTTTGAGAATCAAAGTGAGATTTTGGAAATTTTGTCTATATTTTGAAAAATAAAAATTTAGGATTTGAGAGTTGAATTGGGCTCGTATTTTGAACTAACACATATATAGACTCGTGGGATTATGAGTAGTGAAGATCTACCCTTGGATCCAGGTTTTGACCAGGCAAGTTGGGGGTTGACTTTTGTTGACTTTTGAGGAATTGTATAAAAATTATAGATTTACTAATTGAAATTGGTTTCTCTTGCGTTATTTGATATTATTAAGTCTATTTTGGTTTGATTTGAGTCGAGTGTAGGTGAATTGTAAAATAAAAAATATTTTTGAGTGTTCATTTGGCCTAGTTGGGGTAAGTATATTGCCTAACGTTGTGTGGGTGAAAATTACCCCGTAGAGATTAGTTTGATTGCACTATTTGAATTACGTGGAAGACGTCTATACGAGGTGATGAGTATGTACACGGACTTATATGTAGAAATTTCACCTGTTTAGACCCTTAGGCTTCTTTCATGCATCTAATTGAAGTTTCCCTATCATGTTATAACCTCCATTGTTAGATTTACTCTTACATGCTTTATTTGAAGTTATTAGCATGTGTTCTATCTTTTATTGTCAAATTTGCTCTTATATGCTTTAATTGAAGTTGTTGCCTCTTTTATTGTCATGTTATCTCTTTCATTGTTGATTTACTCTTATTTGAAGTTTTTGTTACATGGTATCTCTTTCGTTGTTGATTTACTCTTATTTGAAGTCGTTGTTACATTTTATCTCTTCCATTGTTGATATACTTTTATTTGAAGTCGTTACTACATGTTATCACTTTCATTGTTGAGCTTATTCTTCTGTTTCATTATATTGTTGAAATTCTTGTGTTGATTTAATTGTCGTACTCCTGTGCTATTGTTATTATTGATATTTTCACATGCGGCATGACAATGAGGGATATATGTTGGTTTTGCGCATGTAGTGATACGGGGTGGGATAATTATCTATGTGCATGTAGCTATACAAGGCGGGAATTTACCTTATTGATGAGCATGCGATGAGACAAAAGGGCTATGCTGGGGATGATTTGTGATGGCCTAGGGGCATTGTTATTGATGATGTTTGTGTAATGGTGCGACCATTTTGTGTGTGTCATGCATATTACGGGTTTTGTGGTGTTTTTTCTAATAGGCTACTTGGTGTCTCAGATTTTACCTGCTGATTTGAACTGTGATAGTACACTTGCACAAGCATACACCGTAACATGTCACCTATATCAGTCCAGGAATATGAATCTTAATGTTTATTGATCATGCACTTGTATTCTTGTATACCTGCCTTCTGTGCGTGGATTGGACTATTGGCACATGAGTTGTCCGTGCAGATATGAGGTATTGTTACTATTGGCTCATGAGTTGTCCGTGCAGATCTGAGGTACTAATGGTATTTGCATGTGAGTAGTCCGTGCAGTACGTGAGGTGTCCGTGCGATTATGATTGGTAATATGGGCACGAGATGCATGTGATTATGAATCGTGATTTGGTACCCCTGTGACTTTTGATTATGATGTGTAGTACCTGGGAGTGATTCTTGTGTTAACTTTATGAAAGAACAATTGGTTATTTGGTTGTCATTTGCATTTCCTTAATTGGGTTCGTCAATACCCTAACTGCGTTCTGATTTCTTTGTAGCGTTATCACTTGTTTACTCCTTGTTTCTATTTTCTGATTCCACTTTCCATTTTCTAGTATTATATTGTTATTCTTTCCATGTTTTCTTTATATTGATATTTCTTTCCTCTATTAGTTTATATTAATACTTGCACGGGTTATTATGTCTAGTAGGTGTCACGACTGTACCTCGTCACTACTCCACCGAGGTTAGTCTTCATAGTTACTAGGTACTGCTATGATGTACTCATGATATGCTTCTGCATATTATTATGCAGATCACGGTGCATCTAATTGTGTCGGTCGTTAGCTAGCTGTTGTAGATTTTCTATGGAGACTTCAAGGTATACCTGCTACTACCCTCACACGTTTCGGAGTTACCTTTTATAGCTTTACATTGATACTGTTTACTTCTATTCCAAACAGTGATGTATTTGATATTCTTAATTCCAAACATTAATGGTTAAATGGTTTAAATTTGTTGATAACTCGACATGTGTTAGGCTTACCTAGTCTTAGAGACTTGGTATCATCACGACATCCTAAGTTGGAAATTTGGGGTCGTGACAAGTTGATATCAGAGCTCTAGGTTCATAGGTGCTACGAGTCATAAGCTAGTTTAGTAGAGTCTTGCAGATACGGTACGGAGACATCTGTACTTATCTTCGAGAGGCTACGAAACTATTAAGAAACTTCACTTCTTTCATTCCTATCGTGCGAGTTTATTTATTTCCCCAGAGCCACTATTTCTAGAGGCCGAGGAGGAGCACGTGCTACAACTAGAGCACCTTTCATAGCAGCATCTGAGGTGCCACATGTAGCTCCTGTTGGTGGACAAGCACTGGAGGCGCATGTTGCAGCCCCCGGAGTTTTAGATACTTTAGCGTATTTCCTAAGCATACTTGGTACATTGGCTCAAGCGGGATTGATTCTGGTTGCACCAGCTACTTCACAAACTGGGGGAGGAGCTCAAACTCACGCCTCCCTCTCTAGAGTAGTAGGCTCACATTCGTCAAGTTCCAGGTGTTATGCCGGTATAGCCTATTATTCCGGTTCAGCCTGAGCTCAGGTTAGAGGCATCAGACGAGGAGCAAAAGAGGCTTTAGAGGTTCAATAAGTATGATCCTCCCACTTTCAGTGGCGTAGTTACTGAGGATGCACAGGGTTTTTTGGATAAGTGCCACTGTATTCTTCGCACCATGGGTATTGTGGAGGTGAACAGAATTGTTTTTACTATATTTCAGGTGTTAGGAGCAGCGTATAGGTGGTGGTAGCTTACGAGGAGGGTAGGCCAACTGATGCAGCCCCACTCACTTGGGCTTAGTTTTTAGATATGTGCTTGAGGGAGTTTGTTCCCCAGACTCTCCAGAATTCGTGGCACACAGACTTCGAGAGGTTGTGCAAGGGCACTATGACAGTGTCGGAGAGCGTCATCAAATTCAGCGAATTATCCCGACATGCACCTACCTTGGTTCCTACAGTCAGAGAGTAATTCCGCAGATTTATCAAGGGGCTCGGTTATGTTCTTAGATTCAAAGTTGGAGACAGATACTCTGTTTAATTAGGTTGTAGAGATTGCTCAGAGGTTGGAGGGTATGCGGGGTCAGGAGGGAGAGGAAAAAGAGGCTAAGAGGCCTCGTGGACTTGGAGGATTGCTCAGAGGATTTGTGGGTCATCCAGTTTAGTCAGAACTTCAACTTTCACGTGGTGCTTCAGATATCCATGAGTCCCATAGTACCCTTTACGGACAACTTCCATATCCACGTCAGTAGAGAGATTGTTTTGAGTGTGGAATACCAGGCACATGATGAGGGATTGTCTCTAAACTTTGGGTTGGTGTACCACAACATAGTATTTAGGCAATGGGTTCCACTCCAATTGCTGTTATACCTGCACCGCCAGCTAGGGGTGGAGGTCAGGCAGGCTAGAGGTTTTCCTAGAGAGGCAGACCAAACCTATTGTTATGCTTTCCCTGGTTAGACTGAGGCTGCTGCACTAGATGATGTCATTACATGTAAGGTTTCGGCTGGTTATAGAGATGCATTAGTATTATTTTGATCCAGTCCTAATTATTGGTAAGCTTCATTCTACCTTGCTTATATGGTTGTGTTTCATGATTCTTGTACTTTTTTCATGTGTTTACGCCAGTCGGGGGATTCTATTCTGATAGCCCATGTCTATCGGTATGGTTTTGGCTACTATTGAGGGTCATGAGGCTTGGGCAGACTTTTTGTTAGTTAATACAGTAGGTTCTGATATAATTTTTGGATAGTTTGGCCACGACTTTTGATTTGGGTTCTTTATAAGTATGGGAAATCTATTATGTGTTGTGTTTTTTGTGCTACAGGATTGCATTAGTAGAAGGTTTTTAGTTTTCGTATGTTACCTTGCTTGTGATTCTGAGTCGAGGATGGGAACCTTGTGTTCTTTGCAGATAGGTGTGTCTGTACCGAGCTAGGTGCCATGGTGGGGTCATGTTAGGATGAGATTCATTATGGTTATTGTGTGTTCCTTGCTTTTCCTTTTTATATGGACTCGTAGTATGGTAATGACTGAGAGTTGTACCTGTTGGACTTATTTGGCAGTTCTCTCATATGCTTCTCTTTCTTTGTTCAGTTTGTATCCGAGTTGTGCTTGTTGAGTTTGGATTGAGATGCATGTGCGCAGGTAGCGTTTGGCGTGGTTAGTTTGTCGGGTGAGTATTTATGAGTTTCACATGCTTCTTGAAGCATTATCAGTGTTGGGAAGGTTTAGAACAAGGTTGTAGTCGATATGAGACTATTTACATGTACCGGGTTTGGTAATGGGCAGCTATTGTGGTCAGAGTTGTTGCTATGGCCATTTGTTTGATGTGTTTCGTCGTGCGGTTATACCTTGTGGATGTATGCATAAGTTGTTACGGCTAGTTGAGGATTTTACCATTTATTTATCTGAGAATAGGGCCCTTGATGGATTATGAGATTCGATTCTAAGGCTTATCGTCATGAGTGAAAGGAATAATCTTCGGTTGAGATAATGTTGTCGGGCTTCTGTGGATTAGCGTGACATAGGATCACCCGTGTGTATGTGTATGGTGAGTTATACAATAATTTGATGGCTTTGGGAAGACTCTTGGAACATTCAAGGACGAATAATTGTTTAAAGGGGAGAATATAACGACCCAACCGATCGTCTTGAGCTTTGGCATCCCGTTCAGTGGTTTAAGGTCTTGAGAAGCTTCATATTATGTATGACAACTTGCATGTATGGTCAATTTTAGTTTTCGGCCAATTCAGGATTGATTTGGAAGAATGATTCTTGTTTTAGAAGCTTAAGTTGGAAATATTGATCGAGGTTTGACTTTTGTGAAAACGATCCCGGAATGGTGTTTTGATTGCTCCGATAGGTTTGTTTTGTGATTTTGGACTTACGCGTATGCCCGAAATTGAATTTGGAGGTCCCTAGGTTGATTTGGCTTGTTTTTCCGAAAGTTGGAGATTTGAAGGTTTAGAAATTCATTAGGTTTGACTATGATTTCACTTTATGGCTATCGAGTTCGGATTTGGTTTTGGGACTTGGAATAGGTCCATTATGCTATTCGAATCTTTTCTGCAAAGTTTGGTGTCATCCAAGTTGATTTAGTACGAATCAGACGCGTGGTTGTATCTTTAAAAGTTCTTAAGTTTTAATGTCAATTCTATGCATTTTTTTATGTCTGATTCGTGGTTCTAGATGTTATTTTGGTATTTTGATCGCACGAGAGAGTTTGTATGATATTTTTAGAGTTGTATAGATAGTTGGTGTGGAGTTCCCAGGGCTCAGGTGAGTTTCGGACGCGCTCCGGTGAGCTTTATGAAAGTTTAAGGTTGCTGGTTTATGGTCAGGTGCAGCAGGTCTCACAAATGCGAGATATGGTTTGCATTTGCAGACGTTGCATTTGCGAGGTGAGCATCGCCTTTGTGAGGTCTAGTGATGTTGGTTGTTTTCGCATTTGCGATAAGGGCTCCCCATTTGCGACGCTTTTGCAAAGCCTAAGTCGCATTTACTATAATGGGAGGCAGTGCCAGCTTCGCATTTGCGAGCTTTTTTGTCGCATTTACGATTGGCCATGCTTCAAATTTGCCAAGATTTTATTGCTTTTGAAATGTCTGGGTGGGCTTGGCAGTGTTCGCTTTTGCAAACAATGGGTCGCATTTGCTAACTCAGGTCGCTAATGCAACTTCTGCAGTTGCACATAAGGTTTGAATTACGAGACTTAGCTTTATTTTATCATATTTTAGAACCGCCAACTCAGTAGGAGGCGACACACCATCATTGAGTAAGTGATTTTTATCAATTCTAACAATATTACATGATTAGATATGAGATTTAACATCAAAACTTTGAGAATTAAAGTGAGATTTTGAGAAATTTTGGCTTCTTTTGGAAAATAAAAATTTGGGATTTGAGAGTCGATTTAGACTCGGATTCTAAAACAAAATACATATATATAATCGTGGGGTTATAGGTAGTCAAGATCTACCTATGGACCCGGATTTTGACCAAGCGAGCCTAAGGTTGACTTTTGTTGACTTTTGAAGAATTGTATAAAGATTATAGCTTTACTTATTGGAATTGGTTTCTCTTGCATTATTTGATGTTATTAAATCGATATTGGTTAGATCTGAACTGAACCGAGGTGAATTGTAAAGGAAAAGCTATTTTTGAGTGTTGATTTGGCCTAGTTGAGGTAAGTATCTTGTCTAACTTTGTGCCAAAAAACTACCACATAGGGATTGGTTTGATTGCACTATTTGAATAATATGAAAGACGTGTATACGAGGTGACGAGTGTGTACACGGCCTTATATATGAAAATTTGACCGGTTTAGACTCTTAGGCTTCTTTCATGCATCTAATTGAAGTTGCCCATGATATTTCCTCCATTATTAGATTTACTTTTACATGCTTTATTTGAAGTTACTAGTACATATTTTATATTTTATTGTCAAATATACTCTTATATACTTTAATTGAAGTTGTTGCCTCTTTTATTGTCATGTTATCTCTTCCATTGTTGATTTACTCTTATTTGAAGTCGTTATTACATGGTATCTCTTCCGTTATTGATTTATACTTATTTGGGATCCGTGACTTGTGATTATGAAGTGTAGTACCTGGGAGTGATCCTTGTATAAACCTCTTGAAAGAATGGTTGGTTATTTGGTTGTCATTTGAATTTCCTTAATTGGGTTCGTTGGTACCCTAACTGCATTCTGATTACTTTGCAGTGTTATCACCTTTTTACTCCTTGTAGCTATTTGTTGCTTCTAATTTTCATTTGCTAGTGTTATACTGTTCTTATTTCCATGTTTAAATTTATATTGGTATTCGTTTCCTCTGTTAGTTTCTATTAATACTTGCACATGTTATTCTGTCTAGCAGGTGTATTGATTGTACCTCGTCGCTACTCTATCGAGATTATTCGTGATACTTACTGGGAATCACTGTGGTGTACTCATGCTTGTGCAAATCCAAGTATCTCTAAGTGTGCCAGTCGTTAGCTTGCTATTGGAGATTTGCTATGAAGGCTTCAAGGTATACATGTCACAGTACTCGAAGGCCTTGGAGTCACCTTCTGGAGTTTTACATTGTTATTTTTTACGTTTATTCCAAACAGTAATGTATTTGATATTCTTATTTACTCTTCAAAAGACTTATGACTTCGTACTACCAGTTTTGGAATATTGTATATTTGTTGATCCTTGCTGGCTAAGTATGCCATTTACTGATTCATGATTAATTGTTAAATAGTTTAAATCTGTTAATAACTCAACATGTGTTAGGCTTACCTAGTCTTATAGGCTAGGTGCCATTACGACATCCTAATGTGAAAATTTAGGGTCGTGACAATTTACTCTCATCAACTAAATCAACATCAACCTTTTTCATTTGCTTCAGTTAATCCTTCATCCACTTCTATATTGATATTCTATAAGTTCTCATTCTCACCTGCTAGGACTTTCGTGGCAGCATATTGAGTATTAATATCACCATTAATTGTTTCCCTAGCTCCACCAGACACATTAACAGTCTCACCTACTTTTGGCCCAGTTAGTAAAACTGCTTGGCCCACATTTTCTATCACCTCTAGCTCATTAGCCATATGCAGCACATACATATCCAAGAAATCGCAATGTACTAGGTCATTCACAATGTCTAATGTATTTGAATCAGATTCAGCCTTAAAAAAGTCATCATTTTGTGAGGCTTTATAATAAAATCCTTCCATAGTAGGGTACCTCAAATTTTTAGTATAATATAGCAGCTCGATCATTGAGAGATGATCTTTATCAATAGAAAAAACTACTACAGGTTCCTTTTTCCCGACATATGCTAGATCCCCTTCTTTGAAAAATGCACCCTCATAGCGAAAGTATGTTATAATGTAGTCTTCCATAAGATTACCTCAAAGAAAACCCCAAAAATATAGCAACAAAAGCTGACAGAATATTTCAAAAGAAAACCCCAAAAAAAAAATCCTACCTTTATAGAGAATTTCAAAAACACTAAAATTCAAAAATAAATGCCACATAAAGGGCAAAAGAATACCTCTTGAGTCATAGACAGTCCAATAACATTAGTAGTTGATACTCTTAGCAAACAATAACTTGAATCTTCAAATAGTTGAAATGCTACCTTCCACTAGTCAACCGTAAATAACTATATAACTGATAGCCAGAGGTGGATCCAGAATTTTAAACTTATGTGTTCTTATAACAATTTCAAGTTAATCCACATGATAATTGGATCAACGAATTGGATTCGAAGCTAAATATACATGTATTTGGTATTTGGTTTACAAGTTCAGTGACTCGTAGATCAGCTTTGGGAAAGATATACATGCGATAATCAAGAGAAAATAATAATTTTGATGAGGGGAATAATATTACCGTCCAATGGATTTAATATTGCTGATTTTTTCCTACATGGAAATCCCTTCATGGTATTGGCAGTATGAAATCTTGATTGTTGAAGGACTCATTGTAAGATTGACTCAATTTTAGAAAATGAGGTCAAAGAGCACAAACACAATTGAGCAAATGGCAAAAAATTATAATGGTGTAAGTAAATGTGTCAATTAAATCAAGAAGTTAGGGGACAGCTTTATAATACCCCGTCACGACTCAAAACTCAACTAGTCATAATGACAATGAACAACAATCCAATACCAAATGAGACTCAGTGAGAGGAATAAAAATAATATAATTGAACTTCTATACAAGTAATTCTAAAGGACTGGTAGTACAAATCATGATCTTCTAAGATTTAGAGTTTACAAAGCTGGTATGAAATGAATACATCACATGTTTGAAATACACGTGAACAGATTCAAAATTCTAAAGCTACCAAGGACAAGAGGCAGCTATGACCGGAATGCAGGTACAACTTCAATGTCAGCTCCCACCATACACAGAAACATCACTATCCAAAATCTGCACGCAAGGTACAGAAGTGTAGTACGAGTACAACTGACCCCATCTACTCAATAAGTAACAAACCTAACCATAGGAAAGTAGTGACGAGTTGGGACAAAGGTTAGAGTCCAACGCCAATAGCCAACAATATCTCATAACAATATAATAAAAGTGGTACAAGAAATAACTCAGAGATGTGATACTCAGCTAGTTCAAGGTTACGAAAAATAGTCATTTCTTTTCAAGTATAACAGTAAAGCCCAATCCCTTCACAGAAATCACCAAAATATGAGTAAGTCAGAAAAAAAATTCCCAAAAACTTTCAACAATAAGTAAGATCTTTCATTATTATATAGTATGAGAAAAGTACATCTTTATGCCTACATGTCAATGTGCATGTGATGTCATAAATGTCATAAAACCCGTGTAACATGAGGAAATGCATCTGTATGCCTATATGTCAAGTATGCATGTCAGATGCACTGTGTCACAGTGATGAACCCTTGTACTCACACTCTAAGAGTACTCAATACCCTAGTCTCATACTCCCACTCATCATGCTCAATTACTCAGCACACTTAGTCACTCAGTATTGTATAGTACCTGTTGCAGTGTGCAGTTTGATACCATCATGAATCAATAGCAAATGCGCTCATTGTGGGTGTGCATACTTCGGAGGGGCATATCCATCACAAGCGCTAATAAATCCTGATGTGACGCGCAGCCCGATCCCATCGTGAATGAATAATATATGTTGTGGCGTGCATCCCGATCCCATCATGAATCAATAATACCTGATGCGGGGTGCAGTCCGATCCCATCATGAATCAATAACACTTGATGGAGCGTGCAGCCCGATCCCATCAATATCACTCACAATCCAGCTCTCGGGCCCCAACTAGTCATCAATCTCCCCAGTCTCTCGGGCTCACAATGCCATGAAAATCAGCCTAAATCATGATATGAAGAACCAATAAATGACAACAAAGACTGAGATATATATGCAAATCAATGAGTATGACTGAGTATGTAATTACAACATAAGCAAATAACTCAACAGTAGAAATGATCCCAGTGGGTCCTGATAGGATAAGCATATAGCCTAGACATGGTCTCTAACATGGATCACAATTGAGTTACTCTAATACGTAGAAATTTTATAATAGAAACAAGATTAGGTCACTCCACAGTACCACAAAATCAGTCGAGTCATAATTCACATGGCGCACGCACACACGCCCATCACCTAGCATGTGTGTCACCTCAAAACTTAACACATAACATGTATATTCAGGAGTTCAAACTCTCAACACCAAGTTTTAAAGTATTACTTACCTAGAACAAGCCAAATTCAATACCGAGAAAACCAAATGATGCTCCAAAAAATGCAATCCTTCCCGCATTAACCTTCGAATGGCTCGAAACTAGCCAAAAGCAACTCAAATACATCAAATAATGCCTAAGGAAACAAACCCAATCGAATTGAATTTTTAATCAAAAGTCCAAAGTCAACCAAAAAGTCAAACGTATGCCCACACCTTAGAACCCGACAAATCATACAAAATCCGATAACTCATTCGATTACGAGTCCAACATTACTAGTTTCACTCAAATCCGACTCTGAGTCAATGCTCAAAACTCGAAAATTCACTTTATGAAGTTTTAGACAAACCCCCCCCCCCCAATTTCTCTTTAGAAATCATCAACCAAATGCCAAAAACAAGGATAGATTCATGAAATATAATCAAAACCGAGTAGAGAACACTTACCCCAATCCATATGGTAAAAATCCCTTCAAAAAATATCTCAATCCGAGCTTCATAGCTCCAAATGTGATAAAATGACTCTTAACCCTCGAAATGGGAATTAATAGAGTTTGCCCAATTATTACACTTCGCGAACGCAGTTAATTCCACGCGTTTGCATAGAACAAATGCTCACCAGCTGAAATTCCTCTCACGTGAACGCATCATCACAGTTGCGACCACGAAGAACAAACGCCTGACATCCCCAGGCACTCCTTCCTTTTACGCGAACGCACTGAACAATTGCCTCAACTTCCGCGAACGCGACTCTAGACTCGCGAACGCGATGAAAAATCTTATCCATCCATCAAAAAACTCTATACGATCGCGATCCATTCTCTGCGATCGCGAACAGGGAAACCAGATGCCCACAACTAGTAGAAACCATCAATAAAATGAAGAAAAATTTCCAAAAACAATTTAAACCACGCCGGAGCCCCTCGGGACCCCGTCCGAAGATTCCAACAAGTCCCATAACCTAACACGAACCTATTCGAGGCCTCAAATCACCCTTAACAACATCAAAACCACGAATCCCGCCTCAAATCGAACTTAATGAACTTTTAATCTTTCAACTTCCAAAACTCGTGTCGAACCTTATCGAATGAACTCAAATTTTTCGCACAAGACCCAAATAACATAACGAAGCTATTCCAATTCTTGAAACCACTGTATGAATCTAAAATCAGTAAAATTAACTCTCAGTCTAACTTATGAACATTCCAAACTTTCAAATTTCTAACTTTCGCCAATTAGTGCTGAAACCTTCTAGAAATATCCAAACGTAAATTTGGGCATACGCCCGAGTCCAAAATCACCATCCGCACCTAACAGAACCATCAAAACTCCAATTCTCAGTCAAATAATCAAAATTCAAACTTGGTCAACTCTTCCAACTTAAAGCTTCAAACATGAAATTCATTCTTCCAAATCAAACTCCGGATCACTTGAAACAAAAATCGAGGATTCAAACAAGTCATAATAAACCGTACGATGCTACTCAAGACATCAAATAGCTTAATGGAATGCAAATGCTCAAAACGATCGGTTGGGTCATTACATTCCCCCACTTAAACATATGTTCGTCCTCGAACGTGCCAATGGTCGTTCTTAGCCATCAAATTGCCGTGAAACCTTACCATGCACATACCCGGGGGTGATCCCGTGTCACCCCAATCCTTATAAACCTGACGACGCAACATAACTGAAGATCCTTAATTCAACCTTAGCCCATAAACCTTGGAACCCAATTTCCCACATCTAGAATTCCTTACAAGATTCGAATTCGCACCTACATATTGTATAAGTTTGAACAAGCTATATCAAGTCATATCCATAACTCACGATATATCCATATGATATATCACATAACTCGCACACTCGTAACGATAATTTCTTACCACAATAACTGCTCAAAATAAACCTGGTACCGGTAATAAACCTCATATCAAACAAAACCTCGTTCTAAAACCTTTGTACACTGCCGATGATGAAAGAAACATGCAGAAACTTATAACCACTTATCATATCAACAAGTCATGGATCCCTCTCTCGTTCAACAAGAACCAAAGTCAAATCATAAACCGGCTTTTGATATTATTCCTCCATACATACTGTAATCAAATCCGATAGTACCCATTCTAGTTCCAATGACCTCATCTCATCAAATCAAGCCACTTTACCGATCGGCCATACCAATACAACCTTAAGCCACAAACTGTGCAATTCGTGCACCAACATGCAACGATTCAAATGCACTCAAAATGGAAAATGAGTCAAATGAGAGAACCGTCCTGCAAGCTCAACAAATACCACTACAACGCAATCTAAGAACCCATCACATACAGCAGAACCAAAACACATGAATCTAACACAAAGGATCATATCCCAATATAACTCTGCTGCAATGCGTGACCCCATCCAAACACCAGTACTAAGAAATACCTCAAGCCACAATGCTCAAAATCAACAACCACACGCAATTCGACATCAAGTACATGAAGTGCATGACCATAACGATGAAGAAGCAAATAACACAATATACCACAGCCCGAGAAGACCATAACCAAGGTGCAATCAACCCCACCCCAATCACCATCTCGCATGAATTACCCTAAAAGTCCCAATCAGCACTGCATCGTGTGTGCACATAACCAACGAATCACAACCCCCTGTAGCATTAAAGTGTAACACATAGAACGTATCAAAATAGGAACAAGCTCCATTCTAGCCGAATGACACACCTTTCAGCAATAACAGTGTTGAGTCAACAAATTAGACCCGATGTAGAATACACATCCTATTGGGCCTGCCAATGGGATCCAAATCAATTCCGGTCACCCCAAATGGATAATTATCCCTCCAACAGTCCACAAGGACTTAACCACAATACGTACCACTATCTGGCTAACCTTGGCACATCTTCACAGTCTGCAACCACAAAACAATCTACTTCTGAGAACTCCCAGTATCCAAATCCATAGAACACACGAATCACTATATTTGATCCCAACTCCACTGCCCGAATGTCTAACACATCTCTCATACATGTTCATCCCACGAAGAACACTTCTATAATTCTTCTGTGCCATATAGTAAAAATCTGAACATCATCAGTTGATCAATCACGCGAGCACCGCAAAATACCAATGAAACATCAGTAAGTCAAAACATTGTGCGCCTTCTGAATCTACACTCTCCTCAGCAATACAAGTAGTAATATCATTTATCTAGTCATCTGAAACCGTTTATGTTGCCTAAGAATTAATATCCTTCCCTTCAAAACTGAATCGTGACCTTGGACATGCAAGTTTCAGTCCCACACAACACACCGCATCTATCAGGCCATCATATTAAAAGTACGAGAATCTCATAATCAACTATGAGTCATAAGCAAACTACATGCTCAATTATCTAGGAACCTTCACAGGATCCCATCCAGTAGAAAATTGCAATACACAACTTGCTCCTCGCGCCGGTGGAAATACCCATCTCAAACCGTGGTAGAAACCATCGAGAACACCTTGAAATCCATTTTCACATAACCCAGCTATCAGAATTGAATCTCTCTAACTCAACCAAGTCGTGCAGGTTGCCAAGTCCAAGAGTATTTCCACAAAACACCCATAAAGCCTCACCTTATCATAAGAACCAAAATAACTGAGCATACCATTAGCGCCCTGATCTAACCTACTACCAAACTATCCTATTTCCCCAAGTTCCTTCCGAAGTACCCTTAAGTTGACACTTCTCTTTTCCAAAAAAAATTATCCTTACCCAAAGATCACCACAAGAGATCCTAACATAAAACCACACAGCACTAAGGCCCATAAGCCGATGTATTCCCTCTTAAGCACCCAAAAGTACCACAATCGAGACACCCACTCTGAAGAGACCTTCTGTGAATCTAAAGTCATTTCCTTCACCTTATTGATACTAAAGTGTAGAATCCATAATGATATAGAAATACCACGAGCCTCAACACCATCCAATGTAATCTCAGATTCTAGCCATATACCAATCCGAAAAATTCTCAATTGCTACATATAAATCTTGAATCCTTTAGAACCTTATCGAGAGTCATCCACTCTACTCAAATCTCAATTGCACCTCCTAAATAGGCCGAACGACATGTGACCCATTAGCACACCAATACCCTAAGAAGTAATACACATCTTTAAGAAACCGAGTGAATCCCTACTCCATGCACACTAGATCTGTCACCAAGAACAAACTCAAATCATCTCGTGATTTCCATATACCCATGAAGTGTAATATACTCTGTATCCAGAAATCTCTTCACTCGAGTCATCTTCGATCTCAACCTCAGCAAGTCATAAGTGATTCACAAGTATGACTCAAACCGAAACCAATACAACACGTAACCATGCAATCAAATCGTCGATAGCAGACTCCCCCACTGGGCTCAAAGCCATAGATCAAAACACTCGATAACTCACAATGCCCATATTCTTTTACTGCTATAATACCGCAGTGTTATTTAGCTAAATCCTTCATAAGCTCTTATAACACAAACCATATAGTACTTCAAATCATCTGTTAAGCTCTCATTCATCCTCGTGACAGTCTAGTCAACTTTCTAAATCAATCCAAACTCAAATCACAATACCTAAAACTCATTGGTAGAAAAGAAACCCTCATCACAACATCATAACGATCACACATCCGTAGATTACCCCGCAGATTATAACCCACCTGCTTAGCCTCAAACTGACATCTCTTTATACCCTTCCACAGCCACAACTATTATGCAATCACTTAATTTTCCCGAGTATGAACTCATCAATAAAACATGAGAATCTAATTCGTTTCACAATTGAACAACATGAAAGATCCTTCAACACACTCATAACTCGAGACTACACGTCACACCAAGACAGAAATCAAGCACCCAATAGTCATTTTTAAATCTCAAGCAAACTCTTCTCGTCACATTCAAACCATCTGAACATAGCCCGCAATCACATCATACTCACAATTTATTCATCCAACCACTCATCGGGCAACAAAACCACTCATAGGGACACCATTGGACATAGAAGTCCAAAAGCATATGCTCATACAACTAAAACTATCGAGCCTAAGTTGCGGTCCAAACCAGCCTCAAGTTCTTCGGACTGGCGCATCACCAAAATACAGAAAACACATCTCGATGTACAGCTGATACCGAGCACTTACATACACATATGAGTGAGTGGAAGTAATTCAAAGAGATATGCTTCAAGCTGAATCAATGTCGCACAATAAGGAAAGACAGATGGCAGGCTAATTAACAACAATCCAATACCAAATGAGATTCACTGAGAGGATTAAAGATAATATAACTGAACTTCTATACAAGTAATTCCCAAGGACTGGTAGTACACATCATGAGCTTCTAAGATTTAGAGTTTACAAAGCTAGTATGAAATAAATACATCATATGTTTAAAATATACATGAACAGATTCAAAATTTAAAGCCACAAGGACAAGAGGCAGCTATGATCGGAACGCATGTATATCTTCAATGCCAGCTCCCTCTATACACAGCAACATCATGATCCAAAATATGCACGCAAGGTGTAGAAATGTAGTATGAGTATAATCGATCCCATGTACTCAATAAGTAACAAACCTAACCTTAGGTTGAAAGTAATGAAGAGATGAGACAAAGTTCAGAGTGCAACACCAATAGAAAAATACAGCTCATAACAATATAATAAAAGTGGTACAAGAAATAAATCAGAGATGTGATACTCAACTAGTTCACAGTTACAGAAAATAGTCATTGCTTTTCAAGTATAACAGTAAAACCCAATTCCTTCACCGAAATCACCAAAATATGAGTAAGTCAGAAAAAACTGTGATTTTTTCCAAAAACTTTCAACAATAAGTAAGATGTTTCATTATCAGATAGCTTGAGGAAAGTACATCTCGATGACTACATGTCAATGTGCATATGAAGTCATAAATGTCACAAAATCGTGTAACATGAGAAAATGCATCTATATGCATGTATGTCAAGTATGCATGTCAGATGCAATGCGTCGTAGTGATGAACTCATGTACTCACACTCTCAGAGTACTCAATATCATAGTCCCATACTCCCGTTCATCACACTCAATCACTCGGCACACTTAGCCACTCAGCACTGTACAGCACCTGTTGCAGCGTGCAACCCAATCCCATCATGAATCAATAGAAACTGCGCTCACTGTGGGTGTGCAGACTCCGGAGGGGAAGATCCAGCCCAAGCTCTAATAAATCCTGTTGCAGTGCGCATCCCGATCCTATCGTGAATCTATAATACCTGTTGCGGCGTGCAGCCCAATCCCATCATGAATCAATAACTTGCTGCAGCATGCAGTCCGATCCCATCATGAAGTAGTAACACTTGTTGCGGCATGCAGCCCGATTCCATCATTATCAGTCACAGTCCGGTTCTCATGACCCAACTCAGTCATCAATCTTTCCAGTCTCTCGGGCTCACAGTGTCTTGAAAATCAGCCCAAAAATAATGATATGATGCATCAATAAATGGCAACTAAGACTGGGATATGATATGCAAATCAATGAGTATTATTGAGTATGTAATTATAATGTAAGCAAATAACTCAATAGCATAAATGACCCCAGTGGGTCCCAACATGATAAGCATATAGCCTAGACATAGTTTCTAACATGGATCACAACTCAATTACTCTAACACGTAGATATTTCAAGAATAGAAACAAGATTAGGTCACTACACAGTATAACAGAATCAATCGAGTCCTAATTTACACGGTGCATGCCACACACCCTTCACCTAGAATGTGCGTCACCTCAACACCTAATACATAACATGTATATTCAGGGGTCCATACCCTCAACACCAAGTTTAGAAGTGTTACTTACCTCGAACAAGCCAAATCTAATACCGAGCAAGCCAAACGATGCTCCAAAAAATGTCATCATGCGCGCATCAACCTCCGAATGGCTCGATACTAGCCAAAAACAACTGAAATAAATCAAATAATGCCTAAGTAAATAAACCCAATCGATAAAGGTCAAATTTTTAATCAAAAGTCCAAAGTCAACCAAAAGTTAAACCTGGGTCCGCACCTCATAACCTGACGAAACTTACAAAATCTTACAACCCATTCAATTACGATTCCAACCATACTATTTTCACTCAAATCCAACTTTGAATCGATACTCAAACTTCGAAAATTCACTTTATGAAGTTTTAGACAAAACTCCCAATTTCTCTTTTGAAATCATCAACTAAATGTCAAAAACGAGGATAGATTCATGAAATAGAATCAAAACCGAGTAGAGAACACTTACCCCAATCCATATGGTGAAAATCGCTTCAAATATCATCTCAATCCGAGCTCCATAGCTCCAAATATGATAAAATGACTCAACCCTCGAAATGGGAATTAATAGTCTGCCAGTTATTACATGTCGCGAACGCGGACAATTCTACGCATTCGCATTGAACAAATACTTACCAGCTGAAATTTCTCTCACGTGAACGCAGCATCACAGTCGTGAACGCAATGGTCAAATCTCGTAAAGCTACGCGATCGCGTTCCACACTTCGCAACCGCGAAGAACAAATGCCTGACATCCTCAGACCCTCCTTCCTTCTACGTGAACGCACTGAACAATTACCTCAACTTCCGCGAATGTGACTCTGGACTCGTGAACCAATGAACAATCTTCCCCGTCCATCAAATAACTCAACGTGATCACGATCCATTCTCCACGATGGCGAAGAAGAAAACCAGATGCCCACAACTCAGCCAAAACCAGCACTGCCAAAACGAAGAAAAATGGTCCGAAAATAGTCTGAATCACGCCCGAGCCCCTCGAGACCCCATTCGAACATTCCAACAAGCCCATAACCAAACATGGACCTACTTGAGGCCTCAAATCACCCATAACAACATCAAAACTACGAATCGCGCCTCAAATCGAACTTAATGAACTTTGAATCTTTCAACTTCCAAAACTCATGCCGAACCTTATCGAATAAACTCGGAATGAACTTAAACATTGCACACAAGTCTCAAATGACATAAAAAAGTTATTCCAATTATCGAAACCACAATCTGGATCCGAAATCATCAAATTCAACTCTCGGTTATGAACATCCCAAACCTTCAAATTTCCAACTTTTGCCAATTAGTGCCGAAACATTCTAAAAATATCCAAATACAAATCCGGGCATACGCCCTAGTCCAAAATCACCATCCGGACCTAACGAAACAATCAAAACTCCAATTCAAGGTCAAATATTCAAAAGTAAAACTTGGTCAATTCTTCCAACTTAAATCTTCAAACATGAAATTCATTATTCCAAATCAAACTCTGAATCACTTGAAACCAAAATCGAGGATTCACACAAGTCATAATACATTGTACGATTCCACTCAACTTCAAATAGTTGAACACAATGCAAATGCTCAAAACGACTAGCTAGGTCATTACATATCATGTAAGTAAAAGTGTCAATTCATACCAGTATTTTAAAAAGCATTTTTGGGGCAAGCCCTAGGGCGAGGTGTACCAAAAATGCTCCGGGTGATGGTGGGGGTGAAAGTGTCACGACCCAATTTTCCCTCTGTTGGATGTCGTGATAGCACCTAGTCTTAGGGACTAGGTAAGCCTAGCATTAATTTAAATAACAACAATATTTAAATAATATCTAACAATTTTGAAATAGAATCTCCATAAAATTTACAAACTTCTCCAAAATAAGGATAACCGTGCAATACAAAAACTAGAAGGTGACTCTGAAGACTGCAAACACAGCAGTAGGTTTACCTTGCGTCTCCACAGCAACAATCTGCATAGCTAGCTAACGATCAACTAACTTCGAAATACCTGGATCTGCACATTAATATGCAGAAGTGTAGTATGAGTACACCATAGCGGTACCCAGCAAGTATCAAGACTAACCTCCGTGGAGTAGTGACGAGGGACAGTCGAGACACCTACTGGACTAAATAACCTAAACAAGTATAAGTGTAGAAACAACAGAGTACGATATCTATATAATAAGGCTATGAATAATGACAAATAATACGGTAATTTCAGTTCCAAAGGAAAAGCAACAAATAGCAAGGGAACACAAAAATAATGACACAGTAAAATGAACGGAACACATTTTAAATCTGATGATCACAGATAAAGGAAAGGCAAGTAACAACTCAACAAAAATGACCGCTTTCACACCAGGTTTTAGCCAATAATCTCCACGTGGTACCGAACCTATTCACAACGCACGGGTCCCAATTCCTGAACCCTAACACTTGGCATCTTGTGCTCTCATTACATTTTATAACTGCACTGACGACTCACGTGCCAATAGAGCCATTCTCACATAGAAGGAAAGTAAACAAGGGCGTGCATATATACTCAACAATATCAAGATCTATCCTCTTAACCGATAGGAATGATTACTATTTGTATGCTTGTGCAAGTGTTCTAACATAATTCATGCCAGCTAGTAAATGTGGGGAAGATGGACAACACGTAAAAATGTTTTTCCACAATTTTCCACAAAATAGATCGCACGGGTAAGTACACCACTACACGATATCAAAAAAAAGAATGCCCTCAGGCCATCACAAGTCATCACAAATCAATCCCTGACATAGCCCACCTTGTCCGCGTGTGCAATAATAAAGTAAATGCCCGCCCTTTTCTCGCCACACGTTCATAATAATGTTCCCATCTTGTCTCTCCACATGCGCAACCCACAAATATATAGCCCGCCTTGTCATGCCGCATGTGAAAATACCAATAGTAACAATAGCACGACAGAAACATCATGCAACCCAATAATACCTGCACGGCAAAAACCTCGTGCATCACGTCAACAAGTACAACAACAACAATGACAATAATACAAGAGTACGACAAATAAATCATCTAAGAAGTTCTAGAACTCAAAGAAATGGAAGAACTAATTCACAAGGAATAGCCACAATAGAAAATGTTAGTCATAATAAGAATAACTCAACAAGGGAGAAATAATATGTATCAAGGTCCCACAAAGTACAGTTCAACAACAAGGGAGATATCACGAGTCAATAATTTCAATAAGGATAAGTCAACTAAGATATAGGATACCAAAAATTCTTTTAAGGATGAGAAATTACGAAAGAAATACTAAAATTTCAATTAAGGATAGCCAGCGGGAAGATAATCATAACCTCAATTAAGGATGGTCAATTACAGAAGAGATAATTATAATTTCAAATAAAGATAAGCAATTAGGAAATGCTAACATGGCAATAAAAGGGGTAATAATTTCAGTTAAGGCACACAAGAATCAAATAATTAATAAGAGTGGAACATGAAGTAATTAATTTCAAATAAAGCAGGTAGAGGTGAAACTAATAACTAGGAACTTAACCATAACAAAGACAACTTCATACTCAGTGAATATAAGGACCTAAGAACCCTAAAAGGCCAACTTTCCAAAAATAAGTTTGAGCGCGTACTCGTCACCTCGCGTACACGAGCTACAACTAACATTTAAGACTCAAACCCAAAGGGGTAGTTCCCCCATACGAAGTTAGGCAAGATACTTACCTCAAAGATGACGGACCGATACTAAAAAATGAACTTCTCGGGTGCTATTCGGACGGTCAAATCTAGTCAAAATAACTTCAGAAATTAACCCAAAAGTCGATTCCCGAACCCGCACCTCGGAACCTGACAAATTTCACAAACCCCGAACACCCATTTCGATATGAGCTCAACCGTACTAAAATTATCAAATTCCGATACCATTTGGTTCTTCAAATCATCAGTTTTTCATTTTTGAAAGTTTTTACAATTTTCCCCAAATTTTCCTTTAGATTATCATGAATTTGATGTTAAATCAAAGGTATAATCACAAAATATAATTGAAAATTGTTTAGAGGTTCTTACCCAATGATTATAGATGAAATTCCTCTCTCAAAATCCCCCACTCTCGGGCCTAGGGTTCAGAAATGGCTAAATGAAGCTAAAACTCGGAATGCCCAGCATTTAGTAGGATGCAAATGTCGCATCTGCGACAGGGGGTTCAGAAATGTGACCTCTGCAAATGCAGAAAAAACATCACAAATGCGACCCCTGATAGACCAGGACTTCATCGCAAATGCGATATAGAGTTCGCAAATGTGAAACTCTTCAGGCTTCGCAAAAGAGATAATTACATCGCAAATGCAATCCAGTCCCCAGCAGCCCAGGTTTGCAAATGCAAAGACCAACTCGCAAATGAGGTAGTCGCATTTGCGACCAAAACATCGCAAATGCGATGAAACCAGAACAACACTCAAAATTCTTAACAAACACTCCGAAACTCACCCGAGCCCCCGAGGCTCCAAACCAAACACCCACAGAAGTCTAAAAACATAACACGAATTCGTTCGCGTGATCAAAATACCGAAATAAGCTCTAGAACTACGAATCGGATGCTAGAACATATGAAAATCACAATGAACTTCAAGAACTTCTACAATCACAACCAAGCGCCCAAACCATATCAAATCAACTCAAAATGACACCAAATTTTGCAGGCAAGTCCCAAATGACATAACGGAGCTGTTCCAACTCTCGGAATTGTATTCCGACCCCGATATAACCAAAGTCAACTCTTGGTCAAACCTTTCAACCTTCCAATCACCGAAATACTTCAAATTACCATACGGACCTCCAAATCCAAATCTGGACGCGCGCCTAAGTCCTTAATCACCATACGAAGCTATTGAAATCATCCAAACCTATTCTGGAGCCATTTACACAAATGTTGAATTCCAGTTAACTCTTACCGCTTAAGCTTCCAAAACTACAATCCTTCTTCCGATTTGACTCCGAATCATCCGGTAACTAAACTCGATCATGCACGCAAGTCAATTCACATAATACAAAGTTGCTCAACAACTTATCCCGCCGAATGGGGCTTAATTTTCTCAAGATGACCAGCCGGTTCATTACAGAAAGTCTCAAGAGGCGTATGTGCAGCAATTCAGAGCATAAGCCCGGGCGTTGAGGCGCGTGTAGTGAGGCGTAAGCCCATGAGACTTTTTCAAATTAAAACAAAATTTTCTGAACAAGTCCTTAATATAGTACCCAAATTCTTAAATAGTCAGCTTGTAATTACTCAAGCGTTCTAAAAAGGAACCGAAACATTTTTTTAAGCAAATATACCACTAGGCACACTGCCTAGCAGCTAATATATAAATAACAATCCTAAAATTTGGGTTCAAAATTATAAGATGTCCAAAGAGATGTATAAAACAACTGCTGCTACTAGCTAATGCTAACAAGAGTAAAACTAATCTAGCTATTACAAAGAAATGGGATATATGCCTCCATGTAGTAGTGTAAGTGAATCCAATAACGAAGGGCAAACCAAGTATCACCTCCAAGATCTCACGAGGCACCAGGTTATGCATTCCATAGGATATGATCCTCATGGACAAGGTAAGTGTGGACTCCAAACAATCACATCAATGAAATGAAGCTATCCAAGACAGAAAGAACCATGTGTAGCAATGCCTCCTCACCTTTGTGTTCCTTATAACTTTGAGGTTGTGCAAGAAGCTAATGAATGCAAAAGATAGACGTAACTGCTTGCTTGAACTATATGGACAGTATAGTGCATTCTAATTTCTAGATTGAGCATGCATGCACACTAATACCATTGGATAATGATAGGACGCTACACTGAATTTTACAAGAGCAGATCCAAGCAGCAGTTTGTGTAGCATTTCATGAGAAGCACCACAAAACACTTAGCAGAAAACTCTTACCATTTGAAATCATACTAGACCCTATGAGATGCATACTTGAGTCCATTAGTTTGTGTAATGTTAAACCAATCCCAGAATGAGCATGATAACATGCTAATACCACTGAGAAATAGCCTAACACCACACATACATTATGCACAATAGAACATAAGTCAAGCTCAAGACATATGTGAGTAACTATGATCATTAATCTGGAGCATTCCTCTTTGATACCCTCACCCTAAGATTAGAGATATGGGCCTTGTCAAGATTGAGTAATCTCCTCCCTGCACTAGGCAATTCAGAGAATGAGCTAAAGTTTACTATACCTGCAAAAGAAAAAGCTATGTTAGTTAAAAAATCTGCTAGCGTGTTGCCCTCCCTCAGCACATGCTGGAATATCACATTGAAACTCTCCTTAATCCCCTTGACCCTTTTCACTTCCTTTCCAATATTCCATGGTGTTTCCCATTCACCTTCAATTATCCCATTCATTACTAGAGAATCAGTCTCTACAATTAGAGGATGTGGCTGCTGCTCAATAAAAAATGATAACTCATCAACAATTACTTTAGATTCTACCACAATGTTAGTTGTATATTTAATCTGTTCTCCCTAGCAAACACCAAGTCTCCTTCACTATTCCTCATACAAAAGCCATAAAACTTGGTCCTGAATTGCCCCTTGATGCACCATCAGTGTTACATTTGAACCAGCCTTCATAGGGTGACTGCCAAGCCACTCTCTTGGTTACAATATATGGTTTATACCCCTCAAAGAATCTGATCATGTCTGGCCATAGTAATGTAATGTATTGCAACCAGAGTTACCTTAACCTTGCTAAGTTATGCAATGTCTTATTCACTTCATGGATCACCCTACTACATGGCATTGCACCTCCATATTTCATAATATTTCTCCTCTTCCAAAGCTCCTAAGTTAATACTACAGGAGCTACCTGGAACAAAGGTTTGAGCTTTGGGCAGCAATCAAAATTCCACAACACCCTTATAACTTGATGAACCTGGACAAGATTCTCTACTATACCTGCTGCATGCATAAAAGTTCTCCACACCCTATCTGCAGTTGGACTTGTTAGAAAAAGATGTTGGAAGGAATCCTCATGAGGTTGAATGCAGCACCAATATTTTAAAACCACCATGTTCCCACTCATTCTCCATATGTCATCAGTAGGAACCTTTCCTTTCCTTAGACTCCACAAAAAGAATGATATTTTGAGAGGAAACCCCTTGGTCCATAAGATATTGTATTCAGGATTAGTAGGAGCTCTATGTCTCACAATTTTCCATGCACTACTTACTGTAAACCTCCCTGAAGCTATAGACATCCACTTAGGTATGTCCCAATATTCATCATTCTCTTCAAATAGAACTTCCTACCTAATGTGATCTGCAATATCCATAGGAAAAGATTGTTCCAAGATTTGCACATTCCAATCATCTCCTTCTCTCAAATATGCCACCTCTTGAAGTTCTTCATCAATGTGAAACTCTAGAGGGACAACATGATACAATGCCCCTAGGCCATTCCAATTTTCATGCCACACATTGGTCTACCTCCTATTCATTTCCCACAAAATTTCATGCTCAACTTCTTCCCTTGCCTCCAACATCTTCCTCCAAACATGTGATTCTTTCCTAAATTGAACTACAGTAGGTATTTCTTTTTTATAATATTTGTTCCACATAAAGTTTGACCATAGAGACTTGGTAGTCCTAAACCTCCTTCACAACTTAGCAAATAAGGCTTTAGAAACATCAACCGAGGGTCTAAAACCTACTCCCCCCTCCTCCTTAGGAAGACATAAGTTGTCCCATTTTTCCAATGTCTGCTCCTGCCTTCTTCCTTATTGCTCCAGAAAAACCTTGCAAATGTTTTATGTAAATGATAAAGAACATTATTAGGTGGATCAAGGACAGAAAGTATGTGTGTAGTCATACTTTGCAGAACACTAGAGATTAGTGTAGCTTTTCCCCTATAGGACAGTAACTTCCTTTTCCAAGAACGCAGTTTTGCCTTCACCTTCTGAATCAAATCATTGTAGTACTCATTCCTCCTTCTTGTGTAAAAGATTGGGAAGCCAAGATAAGTAAAAGGAAATTCACCCTTTAAGAAACCAGTGATGGTTCCTACTGTATTCACCATAGGCAAAGATGATAGTGTCATCAGCATAAGCTAAGTGGTTCAACGGATCAGTCCATATAGGCATGACAAATCCTTTAAACTGCTTATCTTCAAATAGTTTGTTCAATGATCTTGACAATACTTCTGCTGAAAGAATAAACAATGCTGGAGATAGAGGATCCCCTTGATTTACACCCCTTGTTGAATGAAAGAAGCCTGAGGCGTGCCCATTAACCATGACAGAATACCAATTGTTAGAAATCAAATTCCACACCATGTTGATAAAACATTCTGCAAATCCCATTTTCCTTAACACATGCATCAAATACTTCCGTGACACCCTATGATATGGTTTTTCCATAACCAGCTTTATACCAACATTGGCAGGCTTTCCCCTTAATTTCATATCTGTAACAATCTCTTGTATCAGCAAAATATTCTCAAAAGTACTTCTTCCCTTGACAAAGCCAGATTGGTTTGAAGAGATCAAGGAAGACAGTATCTTCTCCAGCCTGTCATGAACCACCCTTGAGAACACTTTGTATATGAAATTACTCAGACTTATAGGTCTAAGATCAGAGAATGTTTGGACCCTTGGTTTTTTAGGCAGCAATACAAGGTTTGTGTGAGTTATTGACGTAGGCAAAGAGCTTTCCTCATAGAACAATGTCAGCATATTACAAATGTCTTCCCCTACAATATCCCAGCATGCTTGAAAGAACAAGCCAAAAAAAGACATCTAGACTAATTTCACTCTCACTATTTAATTCAAAAATTGCTGCCTTCACCTCCTCTCTAGTAGGAATTCTACAAAGTTCTAAATTATGCTCACTTGTCACCATTGAAGGCACATTGTTTAGAAGTTCAAATCTTGTAGGCTCATCTTCTTTAGTGAACTGTTTCTGGAAAAAATCAACTGCAGCATCAGCCGTCAAATCTTGTGATTCAATCCATGCACCATCACTATTATGGATCCTTTTCAATTGGAGTTTCTGCCTCTTACCATTGACATGGTTATGAAAGAAGCTAGTATTTCTGTCCCCTTCTTCAAATCATTTCATACATGTTTTTTGCTTCCAATATTGTTCTTCAATGCTCAAGTACTTCTTCAACTCAGCTTGAGCTTGTTGAAATACTATTCTATTCTCCACTGTTGGTTCTTCTTCAAACAACATCTCTTTGATTCTAATCACATCTTCCCTAATAGCCAAATACATGAATATATCACCATATATGAGTTTACTCCATTTAGAAAGAGCAATCTTAACCCTCTTTAGCTTCTGCTTGAACATCAAAAATGGATTCTCTATGGAAATCATCCATCCAATTCTGCCTCACAACCTCCATAAAGGTGTCATGTTTTGTCCAAAAGTTCAAAAACTCTAATGGTTTAAAAAAATACATTGCCTCCTCTCCACAACTCGTCAAAAGTAGAGCATGAACCGAGCTTGTTCTGATTAGATGCTCCACCTCTATATTAGGAAACAATGTTTGGAAAAGTAAGTTCATAAGGATTCTGTCCAATCTTTTGAAAACGCATTCTTTATTTGGCCTTCCATTCCTCCAAGTGAAAGGACTGCCCTTGTAGCCAAGATCAAACAGTCCACAAGAGTTAATATAAAAAGCAAAATCTTCATATTTTGGGGGATACACTGGTCTTCCTCCTATTTTTTTATCCTCCCCAAGAACCACATTGAAATCCCCCCCCCCCCC